>QMIH01002158.1:36401-55850 GCA_003987875.1 Clarias batrachus
CTTTTCTCTGATAGTGATGTGTTGATGCTGCATGAATAATATATTTCTTGTGCAGATGAAATAGATTGGACTGTGCTGTGTGTTCAGAGTGCAATAGCACATAGATATATGAGCATCATGAGCATAGTGTAGTGAACACAACAGACTGTGATCGCTGGCAGAACATTCATCATGCTGTTGTCTAGTTTGTCATTAGTGTTCTACACACACACACAAATCTGACCTACACACTGATACTGAAAGTTAGATATCAAAGGCACAGATAGAAAAGTACAAAAGACGGGTAAAAAGAGACACCTTCAGATGAATAAAGCTGAGTTTAGACGTCTTCACTCTCTTAGTTTCTCAGACTCGTGTCTTTAATGAACTTTCTCCTCTATGATGAGACTCTGGAACTGAACAGTGAGTAGAAATGAACAGCAGCAGTGAGTGTTTGCTTCACACATGGCAACATGATCACATTATTAATGTATAGTGGATTTCCTTATGAAAAACTACAGTCATGTGTTATATGTGATTATAGCGTGTGAGGCTTTATGATGATTGTAGGTGATTCTGTAGGGAATAACACGACACGTTCTGCTGTTCTATGACAATAATGCATGAGTGTGTGATTAAATAATCATGATGCTCAGCACTGGAACTTCATATGGAGTGTTTTATTCAACAGTTGATCACAGATATGTTACTGCACTGAGAAAACACACTGCATGAAGTATTTCACTGTCTAAATATGAACTGTTTATACTGACTGTGTATCTGTTGTTATATTTAATAAAACTCTTAGTACTATAGCTGAACATCTTTCTACTGAAAGCACTCTACTGAGTGAAGATTGTTTACCAGCTTTTCTGACTTTAATTATATTCTCATTACATTTATCTAACATTTTATTTGTCTTTGTTGTTTTACACAGGCCATCTCTTATGGGTAAGTAAATAATTCAGGTTTTCATTCTTGATAGAGACTGATATTTACAAACACAATCCAGACATTAGATTATAATTTAGTCATCAAACAGAAACATAAAACTTTTTCAGATCATGTTTATGTGACGGACTCTGATTAGTAAATTAGAATCTTCCATCAGTCAGCTTCTTACCCAAAATACACTCCACTGCACTGTAATAATGCAGAGATTTTTTTTTTATCAATTTAAAAATCTAATTATCTACAGAATTACTGGTCCAACTTGTTCTATCATTCATTTTCAACATAAAAACCAAAAAAGAGAATTTTTGTTTTAATTTTTTTTTTCCAAAACTGAAATGAAATGGATAATTTGAAATGATTTAGCCAAATAACTGGCTACTGATTTTATTCCAGCTTACCTGTTCAGTTTGATTACCATTATTTTCACATGGCTCTGGTAGATCAGGGGAGAGGTGTTGGTCATCATTAGCAGGCACTGGTTCATCATCACTGACCCTGCACTTGCAGCTTACACTGAAGAATGGTATATCTTAAACTGCATCAAGATGATACCCCACGCGAAATGTTCATGATATCTCACAAACAAAAAGGCCAAGTTGTCTTTTCCTGATCAAGTGTTTAGGTGAAATTCCACCCATATGGGTGTGACAAATATGCAGAGAAAAAAAAAATCAGGAAGGTGAAAATATTTTCTCATGGCACTGCACATGTAGTCAGATTGTTCCACTCGGATGAAACTGTGTCAAGTGGAGTTATAGCACTTCCAAAACCTTACTAACTTTACACTGATATGAATAACTTTAACACCCTTGTGACTCAAAAAGAGTGCAAAGAATATTTCTTACAGTCTGTAAATGATACATTTTGGCAGTATTGTCTTGCAACTTTTGAAATAAATAAATAAATTTAAAAAATCACAATACTGCCAAAATATTGTATGTATTGTATGTTGTTTTATATGTTGTTTGTCCTATTGTTCTTTCCTTTGTTTCATTGTTTTACAAATATGTTCAGTGAAACTTTTTTTTACGTTTTTGTATTGTGTTATATTTTTATACCAGGAAGTGGTTTTAAAAATTCATCTCCACTTTAATGAGCCAATGTATTATGATGTTGGATGTGGTGGGCTGCTGGATCCAGCCTTGCTATCCCTGACCGTAATGTTAGAGCCATCAGCGCCTGCAGAACTGTAAATTTCCTTCACGCCAAAGGCATAACCTGTTAATTTGAAGCATTTCACAGAATTACCTCTAAAGCTTTTTTCTTCTTTTCGCCTAACTTTCAGCTCCACCTTTTCTTCTTCTTCCTTTTCATTCATGAAAATTATTATTAATTTGCTCAGAGAAATTCGCTGTTTCCAGAAAGGATTNGGGGGGGGGGGGGCTGCGACCATGAATGGAATAGACCAAACTGATTACTAGTGAGGGAGGGCAATACATCCGCATGCGCGATAACATAAACACACGCTCTTTGTCGGCGGCACACGTGCAATCAAAGCATGCATCCATATGCGTAGGAAAGATGCAATATTATAGTTTCCGTCATTTTTTAGATATTTGCGTACTGACTGGGCCAGCCCACATTGGCCAGCAGCCCATCGGGAAAACTCCCGGTGCTCGAGATGGCCAGTCCGCCACTGTGTGTATGTATAATTTGTTCACCCCTTTTCCAACATGAAACAAACAAACTAACAAAAACAACCTCACATGAAAAGTTTAACAACAAAACGAGATAAAAGCTGTGTTCAGGCTTGCACACATTTTGACAAATTATCTGCAGGCACATGAGTGTCTCTTAATAAAAATTTTGTTCGAAAATCACAGTATATTGTCATCACGTGAACTAGTGATAGGCATGTGCCGAAATTGTTTCGCCCCTAGCTCACAGCTCCCTACAGATTTGGCATTCCCTTCTGCAGGTGTTTGGGCCTGTTGGGCCCCGTATTAAGGCGAGTGGCCTTAGTGCCACTGTTTCACCTGTAGGGCTGGTGTATCAAGGGGAATGAACTATGTGTTGCCGTCTAACCTGTTTGGGCGTGTGTATGAAGGCGAATGGATTGAGTGCCGCCATCTCCCTTGTTACAAGGATAGAAGGACTGAAAACATCCAACTTACCCGTCAGAGCTCACGGCATAAAGACGGATGGACTGAACACCACCACCCCACCCGACAGAGCTCACAGCATAAAGGCAAATGGAATGAATACCGCCGATTCTCCTGCTAGAGGCACAACAGTCAGATGGCACAACATGGATCCACCTGCATAAGCATAAAAGCAGCATGTAAAAAAGTAAAAGTGCACACCCCAGAAACTTCAAAGGTGGAAGCACTGAATGGCGCGTTTTGTGAGTCACACCTACAGTGGCTTGTGTAGGCCTTTCCTCAGCTTCGTCCAATGCACCTGCCAACCAGCCACAAGAAAGGCTGTTGTCATTGCCACTAAAGCCTATATTCCCAGCCGGGGAGGCGCGCAGTCAAGAAATGTCATGGAGATGATTGCCTAAGACTACACATATGGGTGGCTAGGCAGGTCCAGCTGATCCTGTCTGTGAAGCTGATTTAAAGGGCCGACAGAAGCTGCTGCCCATGTCACTGCAGGCTGCCACTCAGTCACTGGCTGCCATCTGTGTGCCCCTTTACCATCTGGGCACTGTATGGACCAGCATCTGCAATCCTCAGTACTTTCCTCTCCTTCTTTCCTTCATCCCTCCTCAGTTACCTTCCCTTTTCCTAGATTTACTCTCTACATGAATAAAAGTAAATACTCCTAGCTAAAAACATTACATTAGTAAAAGTAGAAGTTCTCCTTTAACATTTAAATTTTACATAAAAGTACAAAAGTCTACATATAGCCCTTATTATGAAAAATATTTACCAATTTAAAAATAATTTATTTCTAAATAGCATCACACAACAATCTTAAATCGTTTCGTAACGTGACAAGAGTTGTATTCATCAGGACACTGCAGGCTGTTGCTCAGTGGGAGAAAATTTCTCATGTTATTTCTCTGAGAAATAATAAGCAGGAACATTGACTTCCTGTAAGTGGTAGTTCAGCTATATTATGTAAGCATTTTTTAGTGTCTTTTACAGAAAAGAAGTGTTCTTGCAGAAATTTTCTGCTTTCAGTGTGGTTATAAATAAATGCCCCTAAAAGCCCTGTGCAGCAAATTAACCCTGCTTTTAGCAGGAGCAGAAGCGCTGAAGAAGTTTTAAGTGCAGTTCATCATGGACATCTCTAGACCCCTTTTATGAATTTGTAGAGGCCATAGGCCATCAGCTTACGTTTTAGTCGAGGAGAAAGACCATTGTTAGACAAGTTAACATCAACTGATTGACCTTTGTACCAAAATGAAAAACAAACTACAGTTTTTTGCATACAAATTCTCCAAATCTCTTTGGACTTGGCACTCTAATACTACCAGGGGAGATTTAGTTTTAGGTTTATATATTTAACATCAGAATGAAGAAAAGCGATCTGTATGATTTTACGTAACTGTTGGATAGTTGTTGATGCCAGGAAGTATTTCAGAAAATGCTGATCCCCTTTTCACACACCACTAGTTGTAACTCCCTTAGTCTAATTGCTACAGCAGAATGTTTGTATACAACAAGTATTGCAGACATATTGTATAGTAGAGTCACTGCTCAGATGTTTAACTCCTTTTTGTTTCCCTTAAAATGTTCCTAGACATTTTAAGAGAAACAAGCATATTTTTTTTTGGTTTTAGGTTTTATGTAGAAAAATTAAAAATAAACAGGTTGTTATGGCATTTTATGGCATACTGTATATTAGTGAATAAAGTACATGCACCTATCAGATTTTTTTTTTCCTATAAATCACAAGATATTTCTGTTCCTTAAGGGTAACTAGCGGTATATTAGCACAATGCTACATTATACAGATTTACTGTGTGTGATGACTGATTGTTGTCTAGTTTTCCTCTTTTTTATTAAGACACACATCAGCTGTGTTTTAACCAGAGTAACAGTTACTTTCACATTTTCACATGGAACAATTCACATTTGTAATCATGCGTTAAATCTTCACTCTCTATTATTTACTTTCACAGATACCTTTTTTACGTGAGTATAAATCCTTTTCTCTGATAGTGATGTGTTGAAGCTGCATGAATAATATATTTCTTGTGCAGATGAAATAGATTGGTCTGTGCTGTGTGTTCAGAGTGCAATAGCACATAGATATATGAGCATCATGAGCATAGTGTAGTGAACACAACAGACTGTGATCGCTGGCAGAACATTCATCATGCTGTTGTCTAGTTTGTCATTAGTGTTCTACACACACACACAAATCTGAGCTACACACTGATACTGAAAGTTAGATATCAAAGGCACAGATAGAAAAGTAGAAAAGACGGGTAAAAAGAGACACCTTCAGATGAATAAAGCTGAGTTTAGACGTCATCACTCTCTTAGTTTCTCAGACTCGTGTCTTTAATGAACTTTCTCCTCTGGAACTCTGGAACTGAACAGTGAGTAGAAATGAACAGCAGCAGTGAGTGTTTGCTTCACACATGGCAACATGATCACATTATTACTGTATAGTGGATTTCTTTATGAAAAACTCCAATCATGTGTTATATGTGATTATAGCGTGTGAGGCTTTATGATGATTGTAGGTGATTCTGTAGGGAATAACACGACACATTCTGCTGTTATATGACAATAATGCATGAGTGTGTGATTAAATAATCATGATGCTCAGCRCTGGAACTTCATATGGAGTGTTTTATTCAACAGTTGATCACAGATATGTTACTGCACTGAGAAAACACACTGCATGAAGTATTTCACTGTCTAAATATGAACTGTTTATACTGACTGTGTATATATTGTTATATTTAATAAAAAGCTTTAGAACTGCATCTGAACATCTTTGTACTGAAAGCACAGAGTAAAGATTGTTTAGCATATATTCTGTTTTTTTCAAGGGTATAATTTCTAACTTGTATCTACATCTCTCTTTCTTGTTTCCTACAGCACGTTCCTCACTAGTAAGTAAACAATTTAACTTCAGACTAATGATGAAGGCTAATATTTTATAAACTTTTCACATGTATTATATTTTAATTCAGGGAGCAAATAGAAACATAAAAAACATTTTCAGATCATGTTTATGTGAAGAACTCTGATTAGTAAGATTCCACTTCCATCTCATATTGCACTGCAATAATGTAGGAGAAGACATTTACCATATAGAGTAAAAGACACAACAAACACGTAACATAGACCACTACATGTCCACTACCACTACACAGACCACTTGAATAACACAATCCATTACATGTATGTTACATGTTTGCGTGTGCATATATATACATACAGATGTGTTCAAATAATAGCAGGGTGTTGAAAAAAGTGAGTAAAGCTCCATATCCATATAATAACTTTTAATTTAAATCACACAAATGCATTGGACTCCCTGCACGTTCTATTCTGAATCACAACATGAAGGAAAATGTGCTAAATGTATTATTACCTTACAGAAAGTGAAGAAAAACAAATATTAGTCTGTTAAAAAAAATAGCAGTGTCATCATTCATCTTTAGAAAGTGATGAATTTACCATTTAAACAAAAATTATTAAAGTTTAATCTTTCATGTGCAGCTCTGAACTAATATTTAGTTGTATAAGCATGGTTTCTGAGAACTGCTTCACATCTGTGACAATTGTACTACACACCACAATTCCTCTGCATTTCTTGGTTTTGTCTCAGAAACAGCATTTTTAATGTCAGCCCACAAGTTTTCTATTGGATTAAGGTCTGGGGACTGGGTTGGACACTCCATAACGTTAATCAAGATGCTGCTCGCTTACTGGTGTGTTTGTGGTCGTTGTCTTGTTGAAAAACCGATTTCAAGGGCATTTCCTCTTCGGCATAAGCCAACATGCCCTCTTTAGGTATTCTGATGTACTCAAATTGATGCATGATCCCTGAAATGTGATAAATACACCCAACACCACAGTACGAGAAGCGTCCCCATATCACGATGCTTGTCCCTCCATGCTTCACTGTCTTCACAGTGTACTGTGGCTTGAATTCAGTGTTTTTTTTTTTTCTATCATTTTCTGCACTTCTTTGTATGTTTTCCTATCTCTAATTAACTTTTGAATCAAAGTACGCTGTTCTTCTGAACAATGTCTGGAACGACCCATTTTACTCTGATTTTCAGAGAGAAATGCACAGGACAAACTTTTCTGCATTTATCCTTAAATAAGGGGAATATGTTTGACACCTGTTTTTCACAGAATAATTTACCTCTCCAATTGAACTCCACACTGCTATTATTTTGAACACGCCTCATTTCAATTAATGATTCAATTACACAGAACCAGTTGCATGCAAGTCCTGCCTGTTGGGTCTGTTGGTTTTCTATTACTCCACTACACCTACAAGTAAAATATTTACCATGAAGAAATATAATTTCTCCGAAAAACAATTATTGATCTGGTTACTGATGTTGGACTGCTATTATTTTGAACACAACTGTATATATAAGTCGTTGTTTAATGATTGCCAAAACCCAGCTGCATGGACATTTAGAGGAAGTTCATTCCACAACCTAGGTGCCAGAACAGAGAAGGCATATAGAATACGAAATTATCTTTTATTTTAAAAATAATAGATACAAGTTGTCCATATCTACCTGGCCCTAGGTTCAAAAGTAATTCCCCCCTTGCTAAATCATGCATAAACTGATTTTTGAAAAGCTGAGATAAGTTCAAGTTGCCACACACAGACCTGGTTCCTGCCAGACATGTTGAATCAAGAAATCACTTAAATAGTGTCACGAACTCACGAGCTCACTCCAAGTCTGCTTTCATCCCTTGACATTTCCTTTCCCACGCTGTCATACTGTGGTATGTTGGTCATGCTGTCATCTCTCCTTACACGCCCCCAGACCACCCCGCCTGCACACCGGTTTCTCATATGGCGTCTGGATTTATCTCTTCGCCACTTCGTCACTACCTTCTGACAAATAGAACCTGTCTGACAAAGTAAAATATGCTAAAAGATCTAAAAAAGCTACACGATTTGAAGGAATTTAACAAAAGACAAGAAGCAAATGTGACATTTATATTTCGCGTTGGGTTCTCCAATGTAAGAATGGATTGGGGTTCTACTTGAAATGTTTGGAAAAAGTGGACCGTTTTTGGTCCAAGATTGTATTGTTGTGCAAAAAATATACAAGTGAAGAAAAGGTACAAAACACCAGGATCAGCTTCAGGGTGGACCCAGACCAAAACAATAACCAAAGATATGTGTATTTTAAAAACTGACTAACCTACAAAACAAAAATACAAATGCCTTGAGCTAAAGTCCCCACCTCATTTTTATACCACGGACTGTCATGTTGCCAGCTCACACGGGCTGTTTAAGAACCATTTTATCTATCACATATCCCTTCTCATGCTGTCATACTTGGAGCCACCTCCCTCGCACACTGGTTTTTCATTCACCACTGATTTCTCTTGCCATTCAAGGAAGTGTAGTGAAGTCTCACTAACAGATTGGGTGTTTTTGGCAAATTCTTTTGCGATTTTTACAGACTGTTTTCACATTTCTAAGTTTGTCTGGTTTCTTGCTTTTTTCCTTTCATCTCACATTTGGGATTTTTCTTGGAACAAGGAGGCGAAGGAGGCATTTGCAGACTTAAAGAAAAGGTTTACCTGCTAACCCCGATCCGTCCTGTCAGTTTGTGGTAAAGACTGATTTCTCCAACATCGGCCTTGAAGGAATCCTTTTACAATTTTTTTACAGGTTCTGCTAGACCCATTTCATCATTGAATGGACACGTTTCATTATTCAGCAATGCTTCTGGTTGCCTGCTGAGGACATGTCCAGATTTGTGGCAACGTGCGACATCTGACCCCTTGATGGCCTTCTCAGACTCTTATCTCTGCCTTGTCGTCCTTGGTCTCACGTCTTTCTAGACTTTCTAGACTTTCTAGACCGTTATATGACAGGAACACCTGCACCATGACCGTCGTAGACCACTTCTCCAAGTCTGTACACTTTATTCCAATCCTCAAGCTTCCCTCCACCATGGAGACAGTGGAGGAATTAATACTCCATGTGTTCAGGCTTGGTGGTCTCCCCAGTGATATTGTCTCAGATTGATGACTGCAGTTTACTACAGTTTTGAAAGGCCTTTTGCAAACTCATTGGGGCACTCCTTGTCTGTCATCAGGATTCCAACCCCAATCCAAAAGACAAGCCGAGAGGAGGAACCATGCACTGGTGGTCGGTCTCTGATACATGACCATTCTAAACGTTCCAAGTTCCTTCCATCCTTCCAGTTATGCTCATAACTTCCAACCAGCTGTTTCAAAAGAGATGTCTCCATTTCAACTACTGTTTCTAGCACAAGAGGAGGAGGTGGACATTTGCACTTTCTGTCCAACATGTCCAGATTTGTCGCCGATGTAGAAGGACATGGGCACAAGCAAGACAAATACTGCTACAATTTGTCAAGACACACAAGAAACAGGCGGATCAGCATTTCACCAAAACCACCAAGTACAGTGTCAGGGAAAGACATGGATACATTTACATTCTGAAGATTGGGTTTATTTGCTGTAACAGCACTGAAAGCTTCTACTCAAACAAAACATTTATTCTAAATTAATAAGTAACATTGCAAACAAATTTGCAGTATTTATAAATATACGGTGTGAAATTTTTATAATTTACAATTTTTTATACAATTTTTATATCTTTCACACTGAAAGAGCTGCTTAGTTTTAAAGTTGAGTTAAAATTTAACAAAATCATTTAATAAACTAGAAAACTAATAGTTAATATAAATAAATAATAGTTAACGAAGTTACTTAATAAGTTTTCTCTTTTTTATTAAAACATACCTCCGTTGTGTTTTAACCAGTAAACAGTTACATTTACAGTTACAGTTTACATTTTCACATGGAACAAATCACATTTGTAATCATACAATAAATCTTCACACTCTATTATTTACTTTCACAGAATGATAATATTGAAGTGGGTGAGTATAAATTATTTTTTCTCATAGTGATATGTTGATGCTGCCTGAATAATATATTTATTGTGCAGATTAAATAGATTGTGCTGTGTTCAGAGTACAATAGCACATAGATATATGTGTAGTGAACACAACACACTGTGATCGCTGGCAGAATATTCATCATGCTGTTGGCTAGCTTTCATTAGTGTTCTACACCGACAGAAATCTGACCTACACACTGATACTGAACGTATCCTTTGTCTGAGAGTGTTTTGCAAGACGAGCAAAAATTTCAACTAAATTTGAATTGAGTAAACGAGTGAGGGCTTGAAAAACAAGTTATATTGTGGGTAATCGTCTCCCATGCTCGGTCTCACTCATATAGTCAACATCCGTGGGCGTGTGTACTGTTTACTACAACACTGTGACCACATGTGTGCGAGTTAAGCCTTTTTTATTTTGTGTATGTATGTGTATGTGCGCATATTTGCGTGAGTGAGAGTCTCTATCAGTAAAGTGGTGTGTGTGCAAGTCGTCCTACACAGTAGCCCCCTTCCTCCTTCTCTCCTGACAAAATACAGAAAACAGCTGACAAAATGGCATCTGGGATTCCCTTCGCGATTTAAAGGCACATAGACAACACTGTTACATTTCATTTACCTCTAAACCTTGCAATTGCAATTAACATAGTTAGCAGTCTAAGTAAAGTCAACATCTGTGCGTCTGTGTGTGTGCTTGTGCGTGTGTGTATGCATGTGTGTGTGTGTGTGTGTGTGTGTGTGTGTGTGTGTGTGTGTGTGTGTGAAAGTTTTCCTACACAATTACCCCGCCTCCTCCTCTCCTGTTATCTCCTTTATACACAGCCTGATTATTTTCAAAGATAAAGTCCAGGATAATTATTTTTATTTTTACTTTATTTTATCAAGACATGGCTGTCTACCTAAACTGACAGGCCAGGGCAGCAGGAAAGAGCCCCCTGGTAACTCTGGAGGATCTGCAGAGATCCATAACTCACATGGGAGAAGTTGTCCACAGAACAAATATTAGTCATGCATTTAAAAAATCTGGCCTTTATGGAGGAGCGGCAAGAAGAAAGGCATTGTTGAAAGAAGGGCATGTGGGCTAACTTACTCTAATTCTCTGTTTTCCATTCGTCACCTTCTCTGATCCTGACTAGGTGGTAAGTGTTTCTGAGGTCAAGTTTTGTGAATACATTAGCACCAGTTATAATTCGGAAGTTGTCGACATCAAGGGAAGTGGAGAGCGGTTCTTGATTGTGATGTCATTGAGCCCCCTATAGTTTATGCATGGATGAAGAGATTTGTTCTTCTTCATCACAAAGAAAAAATACGGCACCAGCTGGAGAGGAGGGGCGGATAATCCCTGTGGCTAAGGATTCAGAGATAGCTCTTTCAGGGTGTGAGGAGAGATAATGGGGGGCCGTGGAGAAGGTTGATGGTGCAGTTGTAGGGGCGATGGGGCTGTGTAGGGGGTGTTGTTATGTAATTTGCTGAACACCTCTTTGAGGTTGTGGTATTCAACTCAAGAGGGACGTGAGAAAGACAAGAGATTTCCTCTTCTGAGGAGGAGGGTTTGTTCCTGATGGAGGCAGAATGGAGACAGGAGGACAGACAGTCATGGCCCCATTTGAGGATGCTATTTTTAGCTCAGTCGATGTGGTGATTGTGCTTCTTGAGCCATGGGAGACCCAAAACTACTTGTGTGTGGGGGCTTTGGATACTCATGAGAGAGATGGTTTTAGAATAATTACCAGAGAGCTGTAGGGTGAGTGGAGCAGAGCGATGAGTGATTGGTGGAAGTTTGCTGCCATCTAGTACGTGAACACGAAATGGCTGGCTGAGTGAGTGGGATGGGATCTTGAGATGGCTGATGGTGGATGCTGCTATTTTAAGTTTTGTTTGGCTCCAGAGTCTATGAGGGCTTCCATGACATGGGACTGATTATCGTAGATCAACATTATCAGGAACAGTGGTCACGCAATTGGGAAAGGGATGATCGTGGGGCCCCCTTGTACGCCCAGATTTACCTGGGGGCGCAGACTTTTAATGGGCAGGATTGCACCAGGTGGCCCACTTGGCCACAGTAGAAGCAAGAACCTTCATCACGACAGGGGTTTCAGTTCTGGTGAAGTCTGGGATGGAGGCTTGAGCAAAAGCCAGGGTATGGAGTGGTTGATGTGCTTTGGCAAGGTGATCGCACTTTCGGGCATCAATGCAGGTAGCAAGATCCATGAGCTGTGGAAGGGAGGTCTCGAGCAGCTAGCTCATTTTTGATGGAGTCACCCAGTCATTGAAGGAAATTGCCAAAAAGTTCTTGACGATCCCAGCCACAAGAGGGAGCCAGAGTCCTGAAATTGATGGCATAGTCGTGAACGGAACAAGTCCCTTGGCATAAAGTGAGAAGTTGGCCTGCCGCTTGTCATGCAGAAAAAGAGCAATCGAACACTTGCTTCATTTCGTTGGTGAGCGAAATGACATAAGCTACCTTCATCATCGTATGTGAGTGGTGCAGAGAGGCGTAGTTCGTGGCGAGTAATGGGGGCTGGTGGTGGCAGTGCCTGAGGAGCAGGAGATGGAATATGGTGCAGCTGCTGGATCAGATTGGTGAGAGAGGTCAGCGCCTGTGTGACGATGTGAAGTGTGGTAATGATTTGTTGAATATCCTGCTGATGAGATCCTAGAAGGGCACCTTGGATCCGCAGCGCCAACCCCAACTAAGCAATTTCTACTGCATCCGTGAGTGGCCAGAATTTACTGATGTGATCCGGGCAAGCGTGGTGGATCCAAGTGCAGAGCACGTATTGTCGAAAATATATTTCCCTATATATTAACTGTCAATATATTGAATGATTTACTGTTCTGATCCAAATATATTCACAGTATACCGAATAATATATTGCGTTAATATATTACAACATATTGAAAAATACATAAGGAATTGCCGCTTTTCATATTTTGAGAAAATTTATTTAAATATATATTTAGAGGTACAGTATGTAATTTTTTATTTAACAACAAACTTCATAATATATTGAATTTGATTAAATATATCTATTTCTTTCTATTGTTTTACAATATGCTTATGGCTTATTTGCTCATGCAAATATCATTCCAGTAGTAGTAAAATTTTCATTTTTTTAAAAGTAATGATGAGTTCAATTCTACATGACATATCAGAAAACCCTAATGCACAGTTTACAAGCACTGTCTGTATGTGTGTGTTTCTGAGATTTAGAGGTAATGAGCCATATTTGAGAAGATTGAGAAAACTACTAAAATCTCATTCAAGTCTCAAAGATGGCTCATTTCTGTTCATGTGAGACACACAGAAGACAAATATAAACGATCACTGAAATTTAGAGATGATAAGCCACATTTAAGACACCTTTGAGAAGATTCAGAAAATGCCTAAATCTTATTTAAGTCTCAAAGATGGCTCATTTCTGTCTAGGTGAAAAAAGAAATTTAATTGAGATTTTATCTTGGAGTTGTCTTAATCAGACCACACCGACGAAGTAAAAGTGTGTGTATAATTCTTAAACATGCATAAAGTTTCAATAATTTTAATAAAACAATTATAAGTATAAATATAGTGGTTTTGTCTGCATTGCAATATACTGTATATATCTGTACATGGGCTATTCGTATATTGCAATATATTAATAAATATAAGCACAAATTTCCTACATATGGAAATGTATTATTTAATATATTACATTATATTTTACAATATATTGCAAATCAAATGTTGAAAATGTGTCTACTTTTGAAACAAGCAATTTCCACAAAGTAGTTCATATATTTACGTTCTTACATTTATTTACTAAACTGATTTTATTACTTGTAATCCATTTCAGATTGATAGGAGCAAATGGCTTACCTTTTTCCAATTTACATGGTTGCAGAACATTTTTTTAACAAAGTTGCACTTTTGGATGATATGTAGTCAACAATCCAAGAGAGATGGAAGGAAGTAAAAGAACAAGAAAACCAAATTGTTTCATTGTTTTACACAAATTGTGTAAATTGTTTAAAATAATAATGTTTAGCTGCTAATAGGTTTAGCCGCTAGTTCTTAGGTGCTAGTAGGTTTAGCCGCTAGTAGGCTTAGCCTCCAGTAGGTTTAGCTTCTAGTTGGATTGGCTGCTAGTGGCTTTTAGTCTCTAGTAGGCTTAGTCTCGAGTATGGGTTAGCCTCTTTATGTGTTTAGCCTCTTGTGTATTTGTTTCCCCATGTACAGTAGGATCAATTACTAACCAGCTTAGCTACTAACCCTCATACACACGTGGACAAAATTGTTGGTACCCTTCGGTCAATGAAAGAAAAACTCACAATGGTCACATAAATAACTTTAATCTCAGAAAAGGAATAATTTTAAAAAATTCTATGAATGTTAACCAATGAAAGTCAGACATTGCTTTTCAACCATGCTTCAACAGAATTATAAAAAAAATAAATAAACTCATGGAACAGGCCTGGACAAAAATGATGGTACCCCTAGAAAATACTGAAAATAATGTGACCAAAGGGACATGTTATTTCAAGGTGTGTCCACTAATTAGCATCACAGGTGTCTACAACCTTGTACTCAGTCAGTGAGCCTATATATAGGGCTCCAGGTAGTCACTGTGTTGTTTTAAGATCCATGGGATGTAGCCAACCTCCCTGGACGTGGCCAGTGTTTAGTCGACCACATTGTCTCTTTGCAAGTGTTTTTGTGAATAAAATTATATTGTAGCAAACCAGAAAAAAAACATGTACGGTCATGGCCAAAGGTTTTGAGAATGACACAAATATTAGTTTTCACAAAGTTTGCTGCTAAACTGCTTTTAGATCTTTGTTTCAGTTGTTTCTGTGATGTACTGAAATATAATTACAAGCACTTCATACGTTTCAAAGGCTTTAATCGACAATTACATGACATTCATGCAAAGAGTCAGTATTTGCAGTGTTGGCGCTTCTTTTTCAGGACCTCTGCAATTTGACTGGGCTGCTCTCAATCAACTTCTGAGCCAAATCCTGACTGATAGCAACCCATTCTTTCATAATCACTTCTTGGAGTTTGTCAGAATTAGTGGGTTTTTGTTTGTCCACCCGCCTCTTGAGGATTGACCACAAGTTCTCAATGGGATTAAGATCTGGGAACGTTTTGGTCCCCGAGCCACTTAGTTATCACTTTTGCCTTATGGCACGGTACTCCATCACGCTGGAAAATGCATTGTTCTTCACCAAACTGTTGTTGGATTGTTGGAAGAAGTTGCTGTTGGAGGGTGTTTTGGTACCATTCTTTATTCATGGCTGTGTTTTTGGGTAAAATTGTGAGTGAGCCCACTCCCTTGGAAGCAAACCCACACATGAATGGTCTCAGGATGCTTTACTGTTGGCATGACACAGGACTGATGGTAGCGTCACCTTTTCTTCTCCAGACAAGCCTTTTTCCAGATGCCCCAAACAATCTGAAAGAGGCTTCATCCGAGAATATGACTTTGCCCCAGTCCTCAGCAGTCCATTCGCCATACTTTTTGCAGAAGATCAATCTGTCCCTGATGTTTTTTTTTTGGAGAGAAGTGGCTTCTTTGATGCCCTTCTTGACACCAGGCCATCTTCCAAAAGTCTTAGCCTCACTGTGCGTGCAGATGCGCTCACACCTGCCTGCTGCCATTCCTGAGCAGCTCTGCACTGGTGGCACTCCGATCCCGCAGCTGAATCCTCTTTAGGAGACGATCCTGGCGCTTGCTGGACTTTCTTGGACGCCCTGAAGCCTTCTTAACAAGAATTGGACCTCTTTCCTTGAAGTTCTTGATGATCCTATAAATTGTTGATTTAGGTGCAATCTTAGTAGCCACAATATCCTTGCCTGTGAAGCCATTTTTATGCAACGCAATGATGGCTGCACGAGTTTCTTTGCAGGTCACCATGGTTAACAATGAAAGAAGAATGATTTCAAGCATCACCCTCCTTTTAACATGTCAAGTCTGCCATTCTAACCCAATCAGCCTGACATAATGATCTCCAGCCTTGTGCTCGTCAACGTTCTCACCTGAGTTAACAAGACGATTACTGAAATGATCTCAGCAGCTCCTTTAATGACAGCAATGAAATGCAGTGGAAAGTTTTTGGGGGGGATTAAGTAAATTTTCATGGCAAATAACGACTATGCAATTCATCTGATCACTCTTCATAACATTCTGGAGTAAATGCAAATTGCTATTATAAAAACTTAAGCAGCAACTTTTCCAATTTCCAATATTTATGTAATTCTCATCGTGCTGGAAAATGCGACTGTACACAACGACTGTACACAAACAGTAACGGTTTTCTTTCCAAAATGTTTATTGCCAAATAAATGTTTGTTATTAAATTAATTTTCAAGATAAAAAAAAAACAGATGCATGTCAGATTCTTGTCTCCACACATGTTGGAGACCCGCGCCCTCATTTAGCTCTTCATTCACATGCAAGATTTATGTAAACGATTTATTCAGATGTAATTACAGTAGGTAGACAAGTGGAATGCCTATTACCGCCACGCTCATCGCTGCGACAAAATGATGTAAGCCACTTTATTTCAGTCATAATATACTATGAAATTTTTGCTGTGTAGTTTGTGTGTGTGTGTGTGTGTGCATAAGAATTGTATTTCAATGAATTTTTCAGAAACCATGCTTTATTTTTGTTTATTTCAAAAGAAGCCTTGTTTGTGTGAGGAATCTGAGTGTGAATAGGAGTGAACATCTGAGAAAATAGGAGTCCTGGTGAAACCTGATGTTACCTGAGCCAGGTGTTAATGGGTCTTACATAGACATGAAAAGTCAGATTATTTAGTGAAACAGAGGTTCTGCTGAAAAAAGTTAGGCACATCAGTCACTTTACCCCAAATAAAAGGTCTTTCTGAGTGTTATAACTTAGTTGTTTTGCTATGGACACACACAACACATCATGAACTCAATTCTGTGTTCAAAACAATCTTCCAGGTTTGTTTATTCTCCTTTTTCTCTGCTTTTTCGCTAAAGTTTGAAATAGTATTTTTTTGTGTATGCAATTTGACATAAGTTTAAAAGTTGCACATGAATCTGACATTTTTACATCAGCACCATAATGAAAGCCCAGTTTGTGCTCTACATAAATAAGGAAAATGTATTAGCTACTATATTGGTAAAGATTTGAAATGTACACAAATTTCAGAAAAGTTCTGATTCACTGCAGGTCTTCAGGCCTCAGATCCCTAAGGGTTAAAACCTTTTCTGAAGATGTCTGTAGATCTTGTTTGTTAGGTCACCATGGTAACTATACCTGATAACATCCATCTTTTAATTGAATGGTTGTTCAAAGCTTTGGAATGACTTTGTGTCCTCTGGGTTTTGGGTTGTCTCATTAATTATTTCCAGTGACTCCCAAAAGGCATGCACTTGTTTCAAAATCTGTATGTCCTTACCTGGATCTGCGGATATGCATGCAAGTTACTTTAGTCACACAAGATGAGACTGGTCCTTGCACAGCACGAACAAATCTGCTTTCAGTGGCAACAAGAGAATTCATAGTCCTCTCAACCTTACTAAGCACTGCCAGTAAAGATCTTCTCCTATTGGCCCTCTGTGTGTTACATGTATTCATGAAATTGAAAGGCATTGCTCCTTGTGACAAATTCTTAAAAAAAAAAAAAAAGAGTTGTGAGCATATCCCAAGAATTCTGCTTAAAATTAAAGAGTAGATCTGAGTAAACATAAAAGTTATTCATCAAACAACTTGAAGCTTACAAGAGCTGCTAGGATGAAAAACAGTTCACTTAGATGTTCACACTAACGACACTGTTAAATGCAGCATTTTTTTAGTGAGTATATATATATATATATATATATATATAATTTTTTTTTTGCTGTTTTTCTGGGGTACTATTGTTACGTTACTATTTTGTCTGCTTTGCAAAAGTTGCTCCTCTTTGTGATCTGAATATATAAAGCTGCTCCATTGGCGTGTACTTTTACATTGCAAAAGGCAGCATTTTGATCAAAGGAGAGATAAAAATGTGTGCCGATATGACCAGCTTTATTTCAGTGATAAGTAGTGAAAGCTTTTGCAAAGCAGATGAAATGTAAAATCATTAATAGTACCCAAAAAAAAATAACAAAACAYAAATATATGCTAAATAAACTGTGCTTTTTGCAATGCGACACACATGTTTTATTCATAATATACTATAATCTATTTTTGCTGTGTTGTTTTTTTTACCAGCATAGTAAATAATCTGTCACGAACTGGTATTACTGGCGGTTCAGGCGGATGTAGTCGCCATGGGCATAGAGGGCAGGCATAGGCGCAGAAGTGTTGTTGTTGAACAGAAAAAGTCTTTCATTTCGAACACAAAAACAAACTAACATACACATAGGGCTCTTTTCGGGAACACACGAGTCTTTAAGCACACACAGACTCTTAGCAAACACGAAGGCTAAGAGCTGCCACGAAGGCTAAGAGATGGGGAGACACAAGAGACAGGGATGGAGCACGAGACAGGGCAAACTCAAGAGACTCGAGGCGAGAGGGGGACACTAGAGGCTTAGGGGAGGCACTAGACACAGGAGGGAGGACCTTGGAACATGGGAGAAACACTAAAGATACAAGACAAAGGGAAACACAAGAAACACACAACACAGCACCTACTTAAATCACAGAATGAACTAAACAGTACACTTACACAGACATATCACACAGATAACAAAACTATTCAGAGCTCATATAAACAAGTAAGAATAAAGTAAAATACAACAAACCAAACCCAAACCAACTGCCCACTTGACAGGATTAAATACATTCAATGCTCGACCCAGTTTCCCAGAACAACCAGTTATTTATAACACTTCTAACGAGCTACCTCGGTTCAGGTGAGCTCTGTCATCACCTGACCAAGGTGCCTTCTAGGAAATTGAGTCGACTAACAAAACTACAGAAAAACACAAACACACACACAGTGCCCTCTAGGGGTGGTCCCTTACATAATCTAAAAACAAAATAAAGAAAATAAATATATGCGTGATTAAGGTAAAATAGGCACAATAGGCCTGTCAATTCCAAGTAAATCTTATATCATCATTTTGTGGTGATGCACTTGTCATGCATTTTTTTCCCTTGCTCGAGTTGCTCTGAGATTGGTCCTAAATCACTCTTAAGCTAAGACTCCTAGCTCTACGTTTTTAAGCTTAGTTTACTTAATTGATTAATATGGTCTCTGGCCTTGTCTGGCGATGTGCTCACTCCAAACCATTTAATAGGAATCTGCTGAGCTCAATCAAATTCAAATAAAATTTCATATGTCACATACACAGTGTGATGTGCAGTGAAATGTTTGAAATTTTAACGACAAATTTAAATAACAATAGAGAATTTTAAATAAAGAATATGAAATAGGAATATAATAATAAGTAGAAAAAAATCTACTATGATAAAAGAAAAAATCAAATAAGGAATATAAAATTAAAAATTTGACAGTATAGAA
>QMIH01002158.1:59810-80514 GCA_003987875.1 Clarias batrachus
CACACACACACACACACACGGCGCCTGCACACGCAAATGGAAAAACTTATCTGTTGTGATTTATTTTTACTTTTTTTTAAAGGTAAAGTGCAGGTTAATCTGTTTTATTTTCACTTTATATATTGTATTAATTATTTTTATGTATTTTTTATGGAACGAACAATTTGAGTTTTCATTATTTCTTATGGGAAAATCTGATTTTATTTACAAGTATTTTGGAATACGAGCCCGCTTCCGGAATGAATTATGCTCGTAATCCAAGGTTCCACTGTATATAGCTTTTGAAGGTTGTATTTATTAAACTGAATAGTTCTAATGTGTCCTAGTGAGTGGAGAGACTGAAGACTTAACAGCACAGAGGAGACGCAACAGTACGGATGGAGATCGTCCATACAGTAAGTAAATGCTTAATTTTTTTGTTGTGAATGTCTGTCTAACCTAAAGTAATATAGAAGTATACATAGTAAACATAGAAATATAAAGAGAAGCAGCATGCAGATCTTTTTGACTTAAATGTATAATAAGATTACATTGTAAACATCACTATTTAAAAGGTGACATGAAACTGCTGAAGTAACAAATGCTAAAACAAAACATTTACAGCTAACTAGAGGTACATTTTCTGAAGAAAATGTAAGTGGTGCTTGCCGTGGCAAAACTCAGGCCCCCGCATGTCTCTATGACAATGGGATCCACAGTTAGGTCAAGTTTCAAAGATCCTATGAAAGTTACTATAGCAGGGAATGCAGATGTGAGCACTTCCTGTTTAAATAGGGGGCATCTTCTCTATTATACAGTATGTCAATTGGGCAAATTTGGGCAGCCCATGCACCCCAGGGGTATAACTTATACCCTCCTGTAGGGTATGTTCTGACACACTTTGCTAGCCTCTTCAAATATGGTTAATTTTATACTTCTATGAAATTTTTCCTATGTGCCAGAATCCGTGGAAATTGGCCTCAGTGTTAAGGCTATGGGATATTTTGGGACATTGGAGTCATGCTAGCATCATGGGAACAAAATGCTAATGAATATGTTAGCATAATGCTAGTGACATGCTAACCATGACCGCTAACACAAGTTCCTCTGGTATCAGCTATAGCTGTACTGGGCAAAGCAGGAAGCCTGAGCCAATATTCACAAAGCTTCTTAAGCCAAAACGGTGCGCCTACAGATGAAATTTTAATAAAATTCTTATAATTATGACATTTTCTTAGAATTTCCCCTTAAATTTAAGACTAAATCTTAGTAAGGATAAAAATGATTCACGGAACATCTTAGCCCTAAACACAGCACCTAAGGTAAAAATTGTAACAGTAGAGAGGAGGACTTTTAAGACGCTTAAGAGTTTCTATAGCAGAGGACAAAATGGGGGAAAGAAGAAATATTCTTCAAATACTGAACATAAAGCTAAAAGTAAACACTGCTCTTTTGTCTAATTTGATTTTCTTGTTCTTGTACTTCCTTCCATCTCTCTTGGATTGTTGGCTACATACCATCCAAAAGTGCAACTTAAACAAACTGTCCTATAATCATGTAAACTGGTAAAAGATGAGCCATTTTGCTTCCATCAATCTAAAATGGATTACAAGTAATAAAATAAGTATGACAAATTAATTTAAGAACATAAATAAACTAGCTTCTGCATGGAAATTTGTTGCTTCCAAAATTGACACATTTTCAACATTTGGCTGTTTAATTAACTTTAAGAAATTTATATTAAGAGCTACAATTTCTTTATATACCAACATTATGATTTCACTGTCTATTCTATTATCATATTGTATTTTCACAAAAGTGCATATTAAGGCCTTTACAGAGGTCAGAGGTTATTTTTATCAACCAATCACAGTGCTTGTACTGCTCCATCATCCCTGGCACACCTCCTCACTAAGATAAAGGTTTTTGTACTTTCCTTCCTCAGAGTTGCTCTGAGAAGTTTCCTAAATCGCTTTTAGTCTAGGACTCCCAGCTAGGACTTTTAAAGCTAAGATATGAGCTCTCTGAGAGAATTCTAAGAAGCTTTGTGAATACGGGCCCGATGTTTTTCTCTCCACACTTAAGGAATATAGACTGAAAATCTTTATTTCACATTCATCAAAATGATGAGTGCGTTTTACAGGAGTAAGGAATTAGATATTGTAAGTGTGACATGTGCACACTTACAACAAGTTTTCTTCCAAACTGGTCCTGAAGTAACTTTAGTGCTAAGTTATTGTGGATGTTAGTCATACCAAGTCAGTGGACTGAGCAGACCGCCTGAGGGCGCATTAGAGAGGTACAGTGGAATAAAGGAAAATAAAACAAATTAAACTGCACTTTACCTTTGAAAAAAGCAAAAATAAATCCAGACAGATAAGTTTTTCATTTATGCGTGCAGACGCTGAGTGTGTTTGTGTATGTGTGTGAAACTAAAGTAAAAGGAGGAGTTAGACCCCCCCCCCTCTCCCTCTTCTCGTCTTACACAGTAACTTCTAATCCTCTCATATCTAAGTTTCACACACACACACACATTAACGGAAAGACTGTTTTATTGGAAAAATTAAGAAGGAACGTCACTAATAACACTCGCGTGAGTGTACACTAACGGAATAACAGCTGTGAAGTAAAAATAAAACAAATTAACCTGCACTTTACTTTTGAAAAAAATCACGACAGAGCAATGTTTCCATTAGAGAGAGAAAGAGAGAGTGTGTGTGAAGGCGAGAGAAGAAGGTGTGTGTGTGTGTGTGTGTGTGTGTGTGTGTGTGTGTGTGTGTGTGTGTGTGTGTGTGTGTGTGTGTGTGTGTGTGTGTGTGTGTGTGTTAAGGCGAGAGGAGGATGGGTATGTGTGTGAAGGGGCACGGTGTCCAATGACGCATGAGCACACACATAATGGCAGGTTGATACAAAGAGAGAGAAAATGGACTTTCTTTTGCTTTACACGGGCGCGCACGCGTGTGTTATAATAAACTGTACACACACTCATACAAACACAAAATAAAAGATGTTTTACAGGCACACACTCTAGCACTTGGATGCTTTTAAAACCAGTGTATTTTGCAACAATAGTAGTATAGTGGTGATACAGCATAAGCTGCAGTTGTACAAATGCAGATGGCTGCATTGACATGCCTTGGGGGATGCATATGTTAGGCTTCACCCTGCCCAGGTAATAGAGGTTTTGGTAATGAGAAGAGCTGGCGGGTTGGGGATTGGTAGGTGACTAGACTTGGATGAGACATACTAGATACAGCCGAAACTAGACTAGAATAAAAATTAGATATAGGCTAGGCTAGATATAGACACACACTGCTATATTTAGACATTCTTCAAAAGGTTTTTCAAGCTGACTGGTTCTGATGTGTCCTAGTGAGCGGAGAGATTGAAGACTTAACAGCACAGAGGAGACGCAACAGTACAGATGGGGACCGTCCATACCGTGAGTAAATGGTTCTTGTTTTGGTTGTTAATGTGTAATACAGCGGCCAATAGACGGATTTATAAACAGGCAGAGCAGCGGACGGGCGCGGTTGTTAGGCAACCCCGCCATTGTTGGCAATCAGGGCAAACGCACTACTCTAGGCTTGTAGGCTACTTAAGCCCCCAGAAACCAGCRCACAACATTGCGAACATTAGAAGCAAGGTGGCGTGCATTGGTATAAGTGTGCTCCATACCGTGAAACATACTGTACCGGCCACTACAACATTATATACCACTGCATGTATGTATGCCTGTCTGTTGCCCTTTTAAGGTGTGCTGCCCCRCCCCCAAAGTGTGCGCGGCAGAGGTGTGCAAGGAGAWGAAGACGGAGCAGGTGTGCGTGTGCTGCTCTCCTCCCGAAACGTCTTACATTATTGCACTTTTCTTTTCTTTGATTTTGCTTGCGTTTTGTATTGTGTTTTGTGATGCTGAGAAGGCCGATTTTGCACTAAACGCAGTTTGTCTCTGATGCTCCTTCTTTTTCCRGCTATTTGCTGCAAAGCGTCACAATACCTCATTAAGTTGTGAGAATAAACAGAAGTGGTGTAGAAGAACCATTACCTTAGTCCTGCGTTGTGCTCTTTATAAACTATTAAACCCCGCCAACATACAGTATAGACAATCACCTCATGGCCCAACGCTCCTCTCTAAATCCTGTGTTGGGGTTACCATACTTAACAACATATTCATTGATGCTGTAATCACCCATCATAAAAGAATGTCTGTCTAACATAAAGTATTGTGGAACATACAAGTATATAGACTGCTAAACTGCGCTTTTGAAAGTTGTATTTATTAAACTGAATAGTTCTAATGTGTCCTAGTGAGTGGAGAGACTGAAGACTTAACAGCACAGAGGAGACGCAACAGTACGGATGGAGATCGTCCATACAGTAAGTAAATGCTTAATTTTTTTGTTGTGAATGTCTGTCTAACCTAAAGTAATATAGAAGTATACATAGTAAACATAGAAATATAAAGAGAAGCWGCAWGCAGATCTTTTTGACTTAAATGTATAATAAGATTACATTGTAAACATCACTATTTAAAAGGTGACATGAAACWGCTGAAGTAACAAATGCTAAAACAAAACATTTACAGCTAACTAGAGGTACATTTTCTGAAGAAAATGTAAGTGGTGCTTGCCGTGGCAAAACTCAGGCCCCCGTATGTCTCTATGACAATGGGATCCACAGTTAGGTTAAGTTTCAAAGATCCTATGAAAGTTACTATAGCAGGGAATGCAGATGTGAGCACTTCCTGTTTAAATAGGGGGCATCTTCTCTATTATATGTCAATTGGGCAAATTTGGGCAGCCCATGCGCCAAGGGCTACAACCTATATCCTCCTGTAGGGTATGTTCTGACACACCTTGCTAGCCTCTTCAAATATGGTTCATTTTATACTTCTTTGAAATTTTTCCTTTGTCCCAGAATCCGTCTAAATTGGTCTCAGTCTTAAGTCTATGAGATATTTTGGGACATTGGAGTCATGCTAGCATCATGGTAACAACATGCTAATGAATTTGTTAGCATAATGCTAGTGACATGCTAACCATCTAACCCTCATACTAACAACATGCTAATGAAGTTATCAAAATGTTAATATGGTTAGCATAATGCCAGCTACATGCTAATCAAGTTAGCATAAGGCTAGCAACATGTTAATTTTATTAGTATCATGCTAGCAACATGCTAATCATATTAGCAACATGCTACTCATTCTAGCAACATGCTAACAGCATGCTAATGATGTTGCTAGGGGCGTGGCTTATGAGAATCATGATAAATGCGAAAGACTGATCGGTTGCCTGAGTTAAACGAGCCCTCCCCATTGTCTATACGACAATGGGGTCTACAGTTATGTTCAGTTTCAAAGTTCCTGTGGAAGATACCATTATACAATATGTTAATTGCCCCCTGCTGGGGCAGTTTACCACCCACCCCTTAAAATCGTCCTAAGCACCTTACTCTGAGGAGGGCGAATTTGATTTTGAGTGATGTACAGGACACAGGCTTTTTAGATTTTATCATTATTAAATGATCCACTCCTTTATACGTGTTTCATTATGAAAACAAAAATGGATTATAAGGTGTCACTTTCCTTTTTTTTATTGAACACAAGTAGTATGACCTAGATGTTTTTACTTGTCCCCTCACATGTTGTGCTGAATAGCATTATTATTATTATTATTATTATTATTTTTTTTTATTTATTTATTTATTTATTTATTATCATCCAAAAAGCTTGGAGATTTTGGTGCTATTAAGGAAGCCAAATGAGTACTTCTCTATGGAACTAAACCTACACACATCTGAAAGCAAGGTTTTCAGCCACATAGAGCTTGGACATAATTATACTCTTGAATAATTGATGTTTATATAAAATAAAATAATGAAACAATTACACAGCAATTTTAAATATCTGAGTTTTCTAAAAGTATATGTTAACATCCCTGGAGATGCCTTTCTGCATGTACTCCTATATGACATACAATGTTGCATCACTCTTAAACTAAGACTCCTACAGTAGCTAGAAGTTTTTAAGCTAAGTTGGAAGCTCTCTGAGAGGATTCTTAGAATTTTGATGAATATGGTGCCTAATCTTGGTTGGTGATGTACACACTCCCTGCTATGAACTTCATTTAGTAGGAATCAGCTAATCAATCACTTTACATTCATTAGCGGAGACTGACTTGCATGTGTCCGCTAACACAAGTTCCTCTGGTATCAGCTATAGCTCTACTGGGCAAAGCAGGAAGCCTGGGTCAATATTCACAAAGCTTCTTAAGCTTAAACGTTGCTCTTAGTGATGACATTTTAATAAGAAGGGGTGTGTGTGTGTTATGGCGAGAGGAGGATGGGTATGTGTGTGAAGGGGCACGGTGTCCAATGACGCACGAGCACACACATAATGGTTGATACAAAGAGAGAGAAAATGGACTTTCTTTTGCCTTACACGCGCGCACACGTGTGTTATAATAAACTGTACACACACGCATACAAACACAAAATAAAAGATGTTTTATGTGCACACACATGGTCGCAGTGTTATAGTAAACAGTACATGTGCGCACAGATGTTGATTATACCAGTGAGAAACTAAGACCGAGCAGGTGAGACGATTACCCACAATTCCGCAGCGGAAGAGAGAGAAAAACCATTGGCTCAGTTGTGATCACGTGACGCTCTGCGTCAAAACAAGAAACACATGCGTGATGCATGATACTTGGTACTCGTAAACCAAGACTTATTAGTGTTAAAGTCACGATTTATTAAAAATCTTTGCTCGTCTTGCGGAACACTCGCAAACCGCGTTACTCACAATCCGAGGTTCCACTGTACATAGGGAGTTGTTCAGGCCCAGTCGGCTTATTGTTTCTGTTAGTTCCATATTGTTTCAATGAAATGATGTTTTGTTGAGATCAGGTTAATTTTTAAAACTCTAGCACTTGGATGCTTTTAAAACCAGAGTATTTTGCAACAATAGTAGTATAGTGGTGATACAGCATAAGCTGCAGTTGTACAAATGCAGATGGCTGCATTGACATGCCTTGGGGGATGCATATGTTAGGCTTCACCCTGCCCAGGTAATAGAGGTTTTGGTAWWGAGAAGAGCTGGCTTGAGGTGAGATTTGCTAGGTGACTATGCTTGGAAGAAACTTGGATGAGACGTGTTAGATATAGACTAGACTAGAATAAAATTAGATATAGACTAGACTAGCCTAGATATAGACTGCTAAGCCTAATTTTTGTAGGATGTCTTTCCTGATATCTTGCTCTGACTTGTTCTGATGTGTCCTAGTGAGTGGAGAGACTGACAACCTAACCGCAGAAAGGAGACGCAACAGTACGGATGGAGATCGTCCATACAGTGAGTAAATTTTTTTGTTTGTTTGTTTGTTTTCTAAATTTCTTTGTCTGTCTAACCTGAAATAATGTGAAACATTGGAGTATGAGGAAAAGCAGTAAGCAGATCTTGTGTGAGTGACATAAAGGACATTGACTTTTTTTTCATCATTATTAAATAATCTACCCAATCACAAATTTTTCATTATAAAAAACTAAACTTTTTTTTCATCAGACAGAAGTAGTATGACCCCAATGTTTTTACTTTGTCCCTTGTCCCTGTTGTGCTGAATAGAATCTTTATTATTATTTTATTTATTTATTTATTTATTTATTTATTTATTTATTTATATTATATATATTTTTTTTAGTCTGAAAAGCATGAGATTGTGGTGTTATTAAGGAAGCCTTAATAACGCTAGTAACCCACTGTGGAACTACACCTACAACAGCCTGAAAGCCGGGTCTAGCAGCCACATAGGGCTTTGACGGTTAAGGCTTTACACATGCATAACAATTAAATTCTCTGCCAAATGAAAATCTTAAAGAAATAAGTGATAAAACAACCACACAGCAATTTAAAATATCAAATTTTTTTGTAAATAACTATGGACATCCTTGCAGATGCCTTCCTGCTTTTACTCCTGTATGACATTTTTGTATTTTGTGTACAATGTGGCATCAGTATTTAGCCTCTTCTTCAGATTTCAGGCCTTTTCTTAGTATTCTGAAGATGTCTGGGAGATAACGTAACTATACCTGGTAAGGTCCATCTTTTAGTTTAACAGCCTATTAAAATCTTTGGAACGACTTTGGACGTCTCTGGGCTTTGGCTTGTCTCATTAACAATTGCCAGTGACTCCAAAGGCATGCAGTTATTTCGAGATCTGTATGTCCTTATTAAATTGATATCCATGCGAATTGTTTTATTCACACAAGATGAGATTTTTCCTTGCACAGGACAGCCAACACTGCTTTCAATGGTAACAAGAGATTTGGTAATCCTCTCAACCTTACCAAGCACTGTTACTAAAAATGTCCACCTGTTAGCACTGTCAATTCTGGATTATCTATTGTCTACAGTGGGCACTTCTGAGACCTTTAAAGATGCAGTGCACTCATGAGGGGTTTCAGCTGCTTCAATTTGGATCCTTTGCTGCTTATTCCAGATATTCTCTAGCACTTTCCAAATACTCTCTACAAACTTTTTATTATTAAACATCTTAACCTCTGCACTTATGCCTCGCCTGCAATCGATCATCTTTGAGAGATTACAAGCGGAGGGGCGGGGGCAGGGAGTCTCCCCTAAACATTCTTTTGGTTGTGAAACATTGTAAGAGAGAGGAACAACATCTTGCAGAGCACCCCACAGGGAGACTGGAAAAGGTGTGTGAGCTACACAGCCGAGCTGAGAAGGCATGGCGGTGTCTAGGGTGAGGAGGAACTCAAGATAGAGTGTCAACAGAGGGCAAAGGATGGACATTGGTAACAGTTGTGGTCAGCAGCTCCAACATTGAGCTGACAAGCTGATCAAATGGAGGAGCGCGGGGGGGGGGGTGGTTGGCCTTAGGGATTGTGCAGTTGGGGGGGTTATGTCAGGAGTAAATCTTAGAGTACAAAATTTTCATTTGGACTGCATTTCCCAGAATGCACCTCAGTCAGGTGATGGGGCACTCATCTGAGTCAAGGTTGCTAATTAGTTTTGTTATAAATAGTTGTTAAGGGTCTCACATCTGTTTTATACCGTTCTATTCTGTTTTGCCATGCTTCATGTTATTGTTTTAGTTACCTTCATGCTCAGTTAATGTATGTTTTCTTTATATTATTAAACATATTAAACTTTGCACTTATGCCTCATCTGCAGTTGATCAACTGTGACACACAGTAAAGAGCAGTTACTTTCAATTAGATTTAGTACAAAAATTACAAGCAAAATAAATATATGTGTAATTAGGATAAATAGGCTACTGTAAATGGGCCTGTCATTTCCAAGTAAAAGCTTGTAGCATAATTATTATATCATCATTTTGTAGTGATGCACACATCATGCATTTTATATTGTCTTTTCCTTGTTTGAAATTTCTCTAAAATTGATCCTAAATCACACTTAAGCTAAGACTCCTAGCTAGAAGTTTTTAAGCCAAGTTGGGAGCTCTCTGAGAGGATTCCTAGAATTATTGTCCCTGGTCTTGGCTGGTTATGTGCTCACTTCCTGCTCTGAACTTAATTTAGCAGGAATCAGCTGAGCTCAATCACTTTTCATTTATTAGCGGAGACTGACTTGCATGTGTCCGCTAACACAAGGTACCCTGGTATCAGCTATAGTAATACTGGGCAAAGCAGGGAGGCCTAACACGCCTAGGGATTCTAGACTGCAATTCATGTGCAAATCAAGTTGCCTGAGTACTTTTCACAGGAATTAGATTTAAAAATTTTGACATGCGCATTTTGGATTGAATGCTGAACTGAAGTCTATGAAAAGAATTCAAAAGTATGTGTTCTTGTGTCTAGATGTATGAGTGCCAGATGAAAGGTAGTGGCAATATGATAGGAGTCATTGATGCAGGACCCTGGAGATCTCTGGATATAGGAACATTGGTGGTGAAAGCATGGTGCAATGACGGTGATCCTCAGGGGAATATTGAAGATGTTTATGAGATCATCCACTAGCTCATCTGCACATCCTGCCAGGAATGTTGTCTGGTTCAATTGACTTCCATTGGTTAAGTCTCTGTATATTTTTCTCCATGTCAGCTGTGGTAAGACATATTACCTCATCACTGGCAGGAGGAACTTTTTTTCTCACCACATTGTTCTGCGCCTGAAACCAAGCACAGAAGTTATTCAGCACACCAGGGAGCTATTACTGTCACAGGCAGGTGGGGTTGTTTTGTAGTTAGTGATGACCTCAATTCCCTGTCACATGTGCCATGTGTTGCCACTGCCCTGGAAGTGGTTGTGGACTCTCTGGGCATGTTTGCATCCTTCCTCCTTCCCCCTGTTCTTAGAGCCACTTTGTCACCTGTTGAGAAAGCAGAGTATCATTTTCGCAGCAGCACTTGCCCCTATGCAGTCATCCACAGCTTCTAGTTGCAATATGTTTTGATGGTCTAGTGACATGGAGGGACTTGCTATGTAGCTTGTCACTGATGTTGTATACTCCTCCAAAGTTAGTGAAGCCACCATTAGTTGCAGCATCTGAACATGTGCCCGTCAGTGTGCTCAAACAAAAGAGCAGATATGGCTCCTGTTGGAAATTTTTTTTACCCGTCTCATGATGAGTGTGAAGCGCTTGACAAGCTGTCTGTATGCTGTATGAAGGCATATAAGCAGCTGAGATCAAAATGCCTTTCTCATAAGTATGGATTTCTTCAAAAAGCTATTATTGGTTCTTTTTCAAAACTCTAATACTTGGGTCCTTTTAAAACCTGTATATTTTGCACCAATAGTAGATGGCGCTGGTGACAGAGCAGAGCATAAGCTTAGTGTGTGACCGAGCAAAGCATAAGCTGCAGTTGTAAAACCATGCTTTGAAGGTTGCGTATGTTAGGCTTCATCCAGTTAATAAATGTTTTAGTATAGAGAAGAGCTGGCTGTGGGTGCAGATTGAGGTGACTAGACTTCGGAGAAACTCGGATGAGACATATTAGATATAGAGTAAACTAGACTAGAATAAAATTAGATATAGACTAGTCTAGCCTAGATATAGACTGCTTAACATAATTTTTAAAGAATATCTTTCTCAAGCTGACTGGTTCTAATGTGTCCTAGTGAGTGGAGAGACTGAGGACTTAACCGAACAGAGGAGACGCAACAGTACAGATGGAGATCGTCCATACAGTAAGTTAATGTTTCATGTTTCTGTTGTGAATGTCTGTCTAATCAAATGTAATGTGAAACATAGAAGTATAAAGAGAAACAGCAAGCAGATCTTTTCACTTTAAGGTATTATAAAATGGGGATTATATTTATGTGGTATGCAATGTTCAAGAAACACAAGCATTTTACTCTGAGGAAGAGGAATTTGAAATTGACATAAAGGACATTGGCTTTTTAGATTTCATCATTATTTAATCATTCACCCATTCAAACATTTTTTACTCCCTCACTCACTCATCATCTATACCGCTTAATCCTGCATTGAGGGTTGCGGGAGGCCTGGAGCCTATCCCAGGAGACTTAGGGCAAGAGGTGGGGTACACCCTGGACAGGGCGCCAATCCATCGCAGGGCACACACACATACACACACTCATTCACACACAGTACGGGCAATTTGAGAACATCAGTTAACCTAACGTACATGTCTTTGGCATGTGGGAGAAACCCGGGGTACCCGGAGGAAAACCACCAAGCATGAGGAGAACATGCAAACTCTATGCACACAGAGACAGGAAGCGAGCCTGGCAAGAGTCTGGCCAGGAAAACATTTTTCATTATAAAAATAAATAAATAAATAAAAGATGGATAGTAAGGGGGTCACTTTCCATTTTTCCTATGGAAAGCAAGGTCCTTAACTCTATCTGCTCCAGGGGCACTGTATCATTGCTGAACAAATGTGAAGAAATGAGGCTTAACTTAACCAAGCATAGAATTAATTAAAAAAAACATGGACGGGAGGTGACACTGTTGCAGGCATATCATACTGTCCGGTAGTTGGTGATGGCCCTAATGCTCTGCCACATTTTCTGTGTGTTACTGCTGTACTGGAGGTATTCATGAATTCTCCGAGTGTGTGCGCACTTTGCCTTTCTTATGGAAAATGTCAGTTTGCCCCTCGTTGTTCATAGAACAACTTTTTCACCTGCAGAGCAGAGACTTTTTTTGTTTTTCAGCTATAGTCAAACTCTGCAGTCTTCCAGTTTCCGGTTACAAAACAATCCTGAACAGCAGAGATTACTCCAGCTGTCCAGGTGTTCTCCTTTGTCAGAGCCAGTTTGGAGCACTAACTGGAATACTGGAATTAGCATATCATATATGTGATCTGAGTAGCCGAGATTAAAAAGTAATTTGATTAGCTTTTTTTCAAAAAGCTATTATTGGTCTGTTTTCAATACTTTAGTACTGGGGTCCTTTTTAGAATTGGTTTTGCAACAATAGTAGATGATGCTTTCCACAATGTGACACAGTATAGCTACAGTTGTAAAAAAAAAAAATGCAGACTGTATTCTGATGCTTTAGTGGAATCATATGTTAGGCTTCACTCTACCTGGTTAATAAATGCTTTGATATAGAGAAGAGCTGGCTGAGAGTGGGGATTGGTAGGTGACTAGACTTTGGAGAAAATTTGGAAGAGACATGTTGGATATAGACTATAATTCATGATTTCAATAATATGATCTGCCAGCTAAACATAATTTTTGTAGAATGTCTTTTACAAGCTCACTGGTTCTAATGTATCCTAGTGAGTGGAGAGACTGAGGACCAGAAGAGACGCAACAGTACGGATTGAAATTGTCCATTCAGTAAGTAAATGTTTCATGCTTTTTTATTTTAATGCATATATGAAATATAAATACATGTCTACACACCCCTGTTAAAATCCCATGTAAAAAATTATAGATAAATAATTTCAGAACTTTTTCGACCTTTAATATGACCTATACCCTGTATAACAATTTTTTTTAGGGGGTGTTAAAAATAAACTTTTGTTGACATGCCTTTTGATTTTATTACATCACTCAGTCTTTTTGGGTAGCAGTCTATCAGCATGGCATATCTTGACTTGGCAATATTTGCCCACTCTTCTTTGCAAAATTTCCATAATCACATTTCCATAATAACATAAACACATTTGCATAATCTTCTTTTAATCACATTTCCATAATCTTCTTTTAATTTTGTGAAGCTGCTTTGAGACAATGACCATTGTTAAAAGTGCTATATAAATAAAACTGAATTGAATTGAAAAAACGCTTCAAATCTGTCAGATCATCATCTCCTGTGCACAGTCCTCTACAGATCATCCCACAGATTTTCAGTCAGATTCAGGTCTGAGCCCTGGCTGAGCCATTCCATAATTTTAATCTTCTTTTGGTGAAGCCATTTATTTGTTGATTTGAATGCTCCTTTGGGTTGTTGTTAAGCTGAAATATAAAGTTGCTCTTCATTTTCAGCGTTCTAGCAGAGTGTTTTGCGTCAACATTGATTGGTATTTGGAACTGTTCATAATTCCCTCCTCTGTGACTAAGGCCCCAGTTCCAACAGACGAAAAAAGACCCAAAGCATGATGCCACCACCATGCTTCACTGTGGGTATGGGTTCTTGGTGATGTACTGTGTTGTTTTTGAGCCAAACATACCTTTTGAAATTATGGACACAACAAACTTGGTTTCATCAGACAATAACACATTTTCTCTCATGCTTTTGGGATACTGTGGATAGATTTGGAAATGTGTTTTTGCAAAATTTAGCCAGTGTTTTTCTATACCCTACCCCATAGCCCAGAAATAGGAAGAATATAGGTGATTGTTGTGACATGTTTTACACAGCCATTACTTTCCTGAAATACCTGCAGATCCTTTAATGCTGCTGTAGGCCTCTTGGTAGCGTTCCCTGACCAATTTTCGTCTCTTCTTTTCATCATGTCTGGAGGGACATCCAGTTCTTGGTAATGTCACTGTTGCGCTATATTTTTTGCACTTGATAATGACTGTTGTCCATGGTATATCTCATGCCTTTTTGTAGTCTTCTCCTGACTGATACCTTTTAACAGTGAGATTCCTTTGATGCTTTGGAAACTCTTTGTGGACCATAGCTTTTCCCCTAAGATGTGACTAAAAAAATGTCAGGAAAAGCCTACTAGAACTTTATTTGTGGTTAATCAGAGGCACTTTAAATGATGACTGTTGTGTACTGACCCCTATTTAACAAGAGTTTGAATTTGATTGCTTACTTGTGGGCTCAGCCACATCTCCAGTTATAAGAGGGTGTGCACACTTATGCAACCATATTATTATACATTACAAAAACCTGGCATTTTAACACGGATGTGTAGACTTTTTATATCCAGGGTAGGATGAGCAGATATTTTTACTTAAATGTATAATAAGATTACATTGTAAACATCGTTATTTTAAAAGTTGACATGAAACCACTTAAGTAACGAGTGTGAAAAGGAAGTCTTAGAGGTAAAAATAAAAATTGCCAGCCTTCTAATCTAGTGGAAAACCTTCCCAGAAAAGTGGAGGTTAATATAATGGAACAAAGGGGAGTATATTTTTTTGTTCAAACTTTTTATTGTGTAGTTATCAATACAGATAGAAATTTTAAGCGATTGTCCATTTTTAACAATATAATCATGCAGAAAATAATAAAATAAGCATCAAGTACAATCAAACATGAACGAACAACCCCACCCCAAAAAAATACAAATAGAGAACCCACTAACTAAAAATAAACAAAAAAATAAAATAAAAAATAACTACACTAAACAAAAGGCAGAAAATTGAGTGATTTGAAATATGAAATAAAAGATTGCCATTTTTTAAGAAAGCTACTCCTCCCAGAGCATCTAATCTTTTCTAGTTTTAGAAAGAACATGGTATCTATAAGCCATTGAGATGCACTAGGAGGCTTGGCAGACTTCCAGTGGATCAGAATACGGCACCTCGCTATTAAAGAGGTAAATGCCAAAATGTCCAGTTGTTTGGAACTGAACTGAGRCCAGACCYGTGGAAMCCCAAAAATTGCAATAGCAGGGCAAACATCAATAYCAAYCCTGAGCACCTKKGACATCACTGTAAAGTAGTTAACCCAGTAATTTTGCAGTTTAGAACAAGTGAAAAACATGTGACTTAAAGTACACTGAGATGATTGACATCTGTCACATCTGTCCTCTACAGCAGAATATATTGCAGATAGGCGGGCCTTAGAAAAAATAATTCTGTGTATTACTTTAAATTGTATAAGGCTCAGACAAGCACATATTGTACTAGAACATATTCTGTCCAATGCAGTGGCCCACAATTCCTCTTCAAACTCCCCCTCCCAGGCTCTTCGAATTTTATCAATAACACTCCCATCTAAAGATAATAACGACCATAAATTCTTGAAATTTGTGACTTATGGTGAGAGTTAAGCTTCAAAAATTCTTCCCATTCTTGCATAGGAGGTAAAGAGAGGTAGCCAGGAAACAGAGTGGCAGCATAATGTCTAACCTGTAAAAACCAAAACAGACTTAGTTTGCTCTAACAAAGGAGAAAAATTAGCGGATAACAGAGGGCAGGGATCTGGTAATATTAATGCCAAGGTACCTAAATCCTGTACTGTCATGTCTGTCTGTAGGAGTCCCAACGCCAATGTATTAATGGGGAAGCATTCACTCTTCTGAAGATTCACCTTATACCCAGAAAATGATCCAAATTTTTCTATAATGGATAAAATATTTGGCAGACAAAATATTGGATTAGAGATATATAATAGCGAATCATCAGCATAAAGTGACAATTTTATTTCAATACCCGCACGGACCACGCCCCRAAACAGAGATGACGACCTCAAAGCAATCGACAATGGTTCAATGGCCAATGCAAACAACAGCGGGGAAAATGGACACCCCTGCCTTGTTCCCCATCTCAGATTAAAATAGCTGGATTTTACGTTATTGGTGTGTATGCTAGCCTGGGAAGAAGCATATAAAAAGGTGTATCCAAGAGATAAATTCATTCCTAAACCCAAATTTTTGAAGCACAGCAAAAAGATATTCCCACTCCACTTGGTCAAATACTTTCTCAGCATCAAATGTAATCACAACCTCTGGTGATACAGCAGAATGTTTGGAGTGAATTACATTTAGAAGAGTGCGAACATTGAACAGAAGTAAGCTCACTTATTCTTGCAGTGCGACATCTATTTAAATTTGCAGAATAAGAAATAATCTGCCCTCGGAGGTATGCCTTAAGTGTCTCCCACAGTAAGGAATAAGAAACTGTGCCGTCCTGGAAAGGAAAATGCCTTAGATTGAGGATTATAGAATCGCCAAGGGTCAACATATCCATTGCTAGACATAAACTCTGCAACTGACCTTGACATCGATGACACAGCCCTTACCTGAGAGCCAGAGCGGTCTATAACCGGATCCATTACACAGTTCAGATCCCCAGCGAATATCAATGAGTGACTATTCAGTGAGGGCAGAATCCCAAATAATCTATTCATGAAGCCAGGATCATCAAAGTTCGGCGCATAGACATTAACAAGAAGTACAGGTTTCCGTAACAGCAAGCCAACAACGATCAAGTATCTTCCATTTTTGTCAGCTATTACCTTATCACAAATAAACTGAACCCTCATGTTAATTAGTATTGCAACCCCCCGAGCTCTGGAATTGAAATTTGAGTGAAAAACTTTGCTAACCCAGGGGCATTTCAGTTTAATCTGATCCTGACTTCTTAAGTGTGTCTCCTGCAAAMAYACTATATCRGCACTTAGCCTCTTCAAATGAGAAAAGATCTTTGACCTTTTAATTGGATTTCCCATRCCTTTAACATTCCATGTTAAAAATCCGGCTGGATTGGACAAAGAACCAGAAAAAATTGCCATCTACTCCACTAATCYACTGAAAAATAAAATCAAAGACATATTCATACCTTCTGCGAAAGACACAAAAAACAGGCAAACAAAGAACAAGCAAACACCCACCACCTGCAAACAAGCCCACCCATAAGCAGAACCAATATTCACATCACTAGTTGATGTGAAACTATGTGCAGACTCCAGTTGGAGCCTATACTCCTCACTCTCATGATTAGAAACCAAAGAAAAGATGGAACCCTGCAGATTGTCCCACTAATTACTAATAACAAAATGCACAATATCTCAATCATTGCAACATTAAGCCCATTTTACTCCAACTTAGCCACCAATACATATACATACACATATACATACACATATACTTCAATACAGAAACTGTACATGCGATTTTTACATGCATACGTCAGACACTGTTTTTCCAAATAGAGCAATTTGTCTAACACATGTCCTTTCTTTTATTAGGTTATTCAGAAAGATGAAGCTCAGGCAGAAGTTGAGAGGTGCACAATGGCCCCGTTTGTCCTCAGGGAGGAAGAGAATTGTCTTCAGCTACCACAGGGAATCGGGATTGTGACTTGTTTCCATCAGTTGCACATGAATGTTCCATGTTGTTTGGCCTCATCTATGAAACCTGAGCTAGCCTCTAAGCTCAAAACACACTTTTCTTTTCCCTGAAGAAAATATTTTGGAAACGTATTCTATATTGACCTCAAAATATAAAATGTGTCACTATTTTTCAAACAATTGTCAGTTTTTCACATGGTTAGCCAAAAGGTTTATACAGTTTTTAAGCTTAAGTTATTAAAAATGCATTGTGTTTTTTTTTTGTTAAATAAAATTTGTTTTATTTGTCTTTTAATTGGAGAAATAATTTAATAGCACAACAAAAAGAAAGGATGGGAATAAATGTTTTTGGAGGAGAACCTGTTTGTTCATTGTCTGTATACTATACACATTGTAGAAATGTTTTGACAAAAATTTAAGTTTATGATGTTTACATTGTTAGACAATGTACTTGAGGATACTGTACATATTGTAAAAATTGTATTATGACAATAAATTGTCGAGTTTGATGCTTGAAGTCATTTATCTTGGATGATAATTACACATTATGAAAGTAAATAAATTCCTTAATATTACATTAATATTTTAAATTGTACTTGGTTGGATATTTGGATATATGTAAAGTAAAATAATTAGGTTAATACAAAGAGAAAAAGTATTACGACAAAGTATAATTTGATTTCATTAAACTTAAACTTTATTTGATTCAAATATACTTTTTGCTTTAGCTAAGTAAATGGATAGTTATTTTTTATCAAAGTAAAAATTTTAAGTTGATAAAAAGCAAAGTAATCAGATGTAACAAGTTGACACAATTTTTTTACTTTTTTTTAATGAAACACTTTTTTCAGTGTAAGAATTGTGTGATAATAGCTACAGTTTGTTTAATAATAGTTGATGTTAAGTTTCAGGTTGCAGCTATTACTGTTTAGTCATCCATTTGTAAGCATATTTTTGTAAAATATACTTGTGTATGCAGCAATGTAAAAATATGATAATATTAATCAACATAATATTAATCTTAGTGCAAACAATATTAATATTAAGTGACAGAAGATAAAAGTAAGCAGAGAGAAGATCAGTGTGCAGAAGTAAGCAGAAGTAAAAAGGACCTATGCATATCATAAAAATTAGAAGTTAGTGGCAGAAGAAAACAATGGGTTCACTCAGAGGTGAGCCAAGAAAAGAAGACGACTATAAGACAGGTCGTGAAACAAACAGTAAGGAGATGGGTAGTGACACTCAGTGTACCATGGGAACCCAAAGTACATGGGAAAAGTCTAGAGTGACTCAGACATAAACTGTACTTTTCTTTTTTAGCTGTCATGTGTATGAGGAATAGACAAGATAAGGCGCTAGGTGCTGGACTCGACAGAGACACAAGCATGAGAATGAAGGATTGAAACAGGTGTTGGTTACACATGCTGCATGTGCACCTGCAGTCGCGCACACATGTCTAAGTAAGAATATAGACAAATAACCAAAAGACACACGATCAGTTTTAAGAATACTGAGTAGACACAAAAAATAAGTACTGCCTTGTTATTTTTTATAAACTAAACACAAGAAGTGTAAAGATAATGGAAATTAATTTGCAAGAAAAATTAATTATAACTGGAAAAATCTAATAACTTGATATAGATGACGTAGGGAGTCAGATGACGAGGTATATGACATAATAAAATAAGATATAAAAACCGTAATTATAATAAGATAATTTATAAGAAAAAGTTGGATTATATTGGGAACATCTTCCAGGAATTGGGTTGAACATCTTCCAGGAATGAGGAGAACTAACAAAGGAGGGGGTGATAAGGATGAGCACCTCCTCTTGAAAAACTGTATAAAAAGGCATGAATATTTTTGTAGAATTCAGTCTGCTCTTGATCATGCTTAGATTTATAACCTAAGCATTCAAGCGCGGCTCACTTGGGTTTCATTGCTGCAATAAATCCTGTCTTACTTCATCCAGATCTGCATGGAGTCCTGAGTTGTTCTTTGGTCCTTTTTTTTTACTAAAGTTACAGTATTTGTGTAATATTTGTAATTATGGCAACAGTAACTAGTGTAGGAGAAAAAAATCTCACATTTATTGGTGACCCGCCGATGTGATCGCCTTCGTGGAGGACTCCTCCGGTGACCGGGACCAGCACGACCTGACAGACCATCAACTGGCGTCATTATAGACAAAGTTAAGCAGAAACCTGTTTTATCGAATTCTGCATTAGATGTTCATGGTCTGTTAGGAGTGCATGTTCTCTCAGCAGGAGGAGGTAATCCTGAGGTATATTGAACAAAGTAATATTTAATGTTGCCAATGTTGATAAATTAATTACTATATTTAAATTAATTGATACGTTTATTTTAACATAAAAGACTGGATGAAGTATTAGGGGGTATTAGGAGATCTCCATAAGTTTTATTTTTGTTCTAAGATTTTTGTTGTGTATTCTCTTTATTATATTATGTTGTGTGATAAGTGAGGTAACTCCACCGTGTTGGGTCAAGGCCTGATGAGGAAACTTGCCAACCAGTGGGGCTGGACCCATGAAAAATTCCTGCAATACACTAAGTAGGAGCTGCGGCTCCAGACGAGGCAGGTGGAAAATTCCTGAGTCCGCCGTTAGGCACAGAACAATAGGTGATTCACCGTTCTGAGACGCGAGTGCAGCCAGGTGTTGAGTGAAAAGAAGAAAAAATTCCTGCAATTTCACTAGGTAGGGAATTTAAGCAAATTCCCAGACGTGGCAGGTGGTAAAAAGTCCTGTAACAAGCCGCCAAGTATAGAACTCACAATGCTGTGAGGTGTTTCTAAGACGCGGAGCTGGGCAGGTGTGTATAGTTATTGTGAAAAAGTCCTGTAGGTGGTTGTGCTGTAATCGAGTCCGAAGGATAGAACCCACTGTGGGAGATTTTTCTCCTACACTAGTTACAGTTGCCCTAAGTACAAATGTTACACAAAAACTTTAACTTTAAAAAGAACCAAAGAAAAGACTCCGGACTCCTTGTAGATCTGGATGAAGTAAGGCAGGATTTATTGCAGCAATAAAACCAAGTGAGCCAGCTTAGCAATGCCTAGGATGTGGTCCCAAGCATGTCCAAAATCTGACTGATTTGACTGTGACATGGTCGTTTCTTTTATTTCTTTTATACAGTTTTCAAGGGGAGGAGCGCTCACCTAGCCCTCTCCCCTGTACATTTTTTCTTATTTCATATCAAATTATTAACCCATTGTAATCCAACTTTTTCCAAGTATTGTCACCCATTGTAATCACATTTTCTCTTATCTCGTCT
>QMIH01002160.1:33896-45660 GCA_003987875.1 Clarias batrachus
CCTGGCCCATACACACCAAGCTTCTGACAGCTTTCTTTAGATGGGATAGCCTTCATACCCCACACAGATGATTGAGCATTGGGTGCTCATGAACCTGACATTAACCAGTTCACCATTTGGCCTTCTGTAGACCACGTTTGGTAGGTACTACCCAGTGCACACCAGAAAAACCCCACAGGATTCGCTGATTCGAATGTGTTCTGACCCAGTCATCCAAACGTCACAATTTGGACCATTTCAAAGTCACTCAGATTCTTACATTTGCCTGTTTTTTTTTTTTTCCTGATTCCAACAGAACTCATTGTTCACCTGTTGCCTTATACTGTATACCCACCCCATGACCGGTTGTTTTGAATATTATGGCTACAATATACGTAATTCCATCTGTGATGTTTCATCTGTCTTAACTTTCATGGGTGCTTTAGAGCACTTTTTCGGTGAGAACTCCTCTCATCTTTCTTTTGGCGAAATGTATTGCATAAGCAAGGTTGTGATGCCAGTGGCCACGTGAACGTTCTGTGCCAGAGAGAAGTTTGCTATGTGCCTGTCAAGCTTGCAGATTTTCATTTAGACCTCTGAGGAAAGCTATTTCACACTGGATATGGGCATCTGCCAAAGACAATTAATGTAAACCACAAACTGTAGATKCAATATAAACTAGAAGTCGAGGACTACAGTACCTGATATGATGCTGCCAACTGCCTTTATGCTTGAGTTATAGTTTCAGTCTGACATTTCTAGAAGTCTTTTCAAGGTCTGACTCAGACACAGATATTGAAAACAACTGCCACAAGCAAAAACATTTACAGCTACTTTGCATGCATTGACATTCAAGTTTTTTTTTTTTTTTTTTTTTAAGTAAACCACCTGCAACATGCCCAATAAGTACTAGATAAACTGCACATGCAAATTAGCTCTCGTTACTCAAGATCTTAGTAAATAAGGGCGTGAGCGTTGATTTATCCCACGGCTTCTTGCTTCTTAGCTCAACTGAAAACAGGTTGTGAATGTTGCACATGTCTCTCTGTGGTAAGGGACTGAGGTGTGTAAATCTGCCTGGCCAAAATATTATCTGCTTAGAGTTAAATAATCAAACCATTTTTAAGATTTTGGTTGGATAACTGCTGCAGTGATTAATAAGCTTCAGTTGGGATCATTTTTTTAAATCCTAACTGACGCAATGAGCAGATTTGTACTCCTTAAACATCATGTCAGAAGACATAAACATAGAAAGGATGTGATGTGTTTAGGGTAAGAAGGCAAGTGCATGAAGCGATGCATCCCATGATGCCTAGTGCCCACTGTATTGTACATACCTGTGTTATGACCTGGGGCTGCTKCAGTTGGTCAGGTCGAGACTCAGCAACGTTATGTGGCAGTAAAATGTACTGCATGACCAGGGTCTCACATCTATGCATTTTATTTCCTCCCCTGATGGCACGAGCGTGTTTCTACATGACGACTGCCAAGATTCAGGCTCAGACAGTGTATAAAACTACACATGCTGACTCTATTATATGTGTTTGTGTAGGACTTGTGCTTACATGTGTTAAATAACAGACTCAACTGTAATCACACAAGTACGATAAGGACAAGATTATAATTGTCAAAACTCACTCACTCACTCACTCATCATCTATACCGCTTAGTCCTGTATTCAGGGTAACGGGGACCTGGAGTCTATCCCAGGAGACTTAGGGCACATGGCAGGGTACACCCTGGACAGGGTGCCGATCCATCGCAGGGCACAGACACACACACACATACACTCGCTCATTCACACACTACGGACAATTTGGGAACGCCAATTAGCCTAACCTACATGTCTTTGGACTGTGGGAGAAAACCGGAGTACCCGGAGGAAACCCACCAAGCACGGGGAGAACATGCAAACTCSATGCACACAGAGACGGGAAATTGTCAAAACTATGCTTTTTAAATGTAAAATAACCTTTTGGGAAATATAAATGGCCCACTTTAAGTTCCTTAAATAGCRTTTGGAACTTGATTGTTTATGTTAAGGTAAGTAAGTAGATGAAAACTGCAAACCATGATAAACATTAACTGACGAGCATTTAGTTTAGTCATGTGCGACAATCCATCAAGCTGTTCATTTCTGTGAGGTCAGAGAAATCAAGCCACACAATATGTTTTCTCAAGCATTGTGCCTGCGTAAACAATGCCTAAATCCATCCCCCAAAGCTTCCTCGGCTGTCTGTAGAGGCGTTATTGTCATATGGGCTTCGTTCATTATGTTCTTTCTCCAGGAAAAAAAAAAAAAAAAACACTACATTAGCAATCGTGAATGAATTTGAACTTATTTCTGTTCCAGGGCTGAATGATAGGATATTACCTCAAAACACCACAATCTGCYTCAATCCCAGTTATTCCTGGCCTTGTTCTTGTTGAATGAGAATGTCACAAGTATAGAAAAAAATAGATTACATTACAGGACTGGTCCCGAGACAATACTGTCTCTACCCAGCATCCCTCCACGCTCTCTCTCATCCCCTTTTCCTAACGCTTTCTACTTCYTCCACACCTCCTCTCTTCTCCTTTGTTCTCTTCCTGATCAAACTGCTCTACATTCACTTTTGCTTACACCTCATCCCTTTTTCCTCTGATCTTCCATTGTTGTTTGCGCATTAGAGATGCAAAAAATTGTAAAGGCATCTGAGCAATTCATCTAATTATATTTCCTGCAGTGTTTTGTCCACCTGGCTGACGTTACTGTTTCGTCGTTGAATTGTAAAAAAAAAAAAAAAAAATTCAAGTGGGATTGTGTGGTCTAGTATTTTTATCATTTTATTTTATTATCATAACTGACTATATAACTATACAAAATCTTTGCAAATAAAACAATTTAAAAAAAAAGTTTTATTAACAAATTATAAGCTTAATTAAATCAAAACAAAACATATGCATTTAAACATGAAATTGTCACAACTATCATTTTGACCCTTTTGCACCCAAGCATGTACAGTAGGTGAAGCCACAAAGTCTAATGAAAAAACAAAGTCTCTTCTTCAAATTGAGAATGAAATTACACAAATGGGATAAAGAGCTCTTTTTGTCTTATCATTAATGCTGTCAGTTATTTCGAAAAAACGTTCGTGTTAAACTAAATCCTTCGTTTTCATCGCATCTCCACTGAAAGGATTTTCAATTCTCTTCTTTTTAAAAAATGTCAAAAGCTGTGCTTGAACTGCTCTCTTGGCCAGTGGAAAAATGCGAACAGCACGAAAAAATGACGCAAACTTGTGTGAGCTTGTGAACARCGTGTTATAATACTGAATTCTGATTGGCTAATCATCGCTATTAGTTCGAAAATTTCATTTTCATGACAAATATTACATAATACATAGCAATCTAAAGGGGGTGGTATGGGGGACGGTGGTTTTACAGAGGGTAAGGTCAGCAACAACAAGTCAGCTGTCCTGGAATAGTTYTTGCAAGAACAGTATTGTCRAGTGCATTTGCAAAACCCATCAAGCACCATGATGAAACTGGCTCTCATGAAGAWCATCCCAGGAAAGAAAGATCAAGACTTACCTCTGCTGCAGAGGACGAAGTTCATTTAGAGTCACCAGCCTCAGAAATCACCGATTAACAGCATTTTAGATTAGAACCATTATGAAGACTTTACAAAGCATAGCACACACAYCTCAATATCGACCGTTCAGAGGACATCACTGCATATTTTGTACGCATTCAGCATTGTTTTACCGTGTTGAACAAAAAATTAGGAAAGCCCATGGAACTAAAAGGTGTGTCCAAACTAATGACTGGTAGTGCATAGCTAGATAGATACAATAGAGGGAGTACCTATTGTAKTTTGCAATTTATTTACATTAGGTCTCATGCATCATATAAAATTTGTCTTTGTCTTTTTTTTTTACCAAAAAGAGAAGAATAAACTGTTTTCCCAGTATGCAAATTGCTTGTCTGATGCAAGGACACAGAGTTTTAAAATTAAGATGCATTAAAAAAATGTTTTTATGTACTCAAATTTAGATTTAGATCACAGTCACATATCACATATGTCTTTAGAGGAATTATAATGAATGGATCAGGCTAAATTGCTAAATTGATCCCAGTTAAGACTATAAAAACCCTTGGAATGTGCGTGTCCGTTCAGCTTCTGAATGGCTTACAGATTGCTGTTGGACGCTTTGGCTGTCCAGGGCGTGCTCAGAAAGCATGTTGTTTAGAGATCGCGCAGATTTGATGAGACAGATGAATGGCTGCTGAGCCGTTTCGRAGTGCCACGAGCACTCTGAAACACATAATTATGAAAATCACTATCCAGTTCGCTGTTACTTTTTTCCCTTTAACTGTGCATCCCTTGACCGACACGCTCTTCGGTCTGAAGGATCACGTGCTTGCTTTGTTTAAGTTGATTTCACAGTACTTTGATGTCACTACTACTGTAGTTCTTCTTCTTATTACCTCTTGATTCGCACACGGCATGACTCGCACCTGCTCTGATACGGTGGTTAGGAGGTATGTATGCTAATTACGCAAAATCAGGCACAGCTTTCCAATTTAAGATCAAGTAGGATTCATCATCCAGCTCACCAAGGCAAGAGCAGAYTGAGATGGTTAAAAACGTCTGGTGCAACTGGTGTCGATTTTCAGACAGAGAATGAAGAGAAAATTGAAGTGAAATCGAAGAGAATGTTGCTGCATGAGGCCAAGTGCGTTATACAGAATTATTCACAGCTATGTTTTAATCAGCACTAAGAACGCCTGCCTTTCAGGCATGATACTTCTGGACTTGAAGGTTAGGCCTACAATAACAATTTCAAGGATGTCACCCTCACAGCTACCTAATTCATCTTTCCCTGCTTTTAACATTGCTTGCCCCCATTTCCAGTACTCAGACATTGGTCACAATCTTGCTTTCTTGTGCTCTAGGGGATGAGGCAGTCCCAAAGATACATCACTTTCCGCACAAGATCGCTAGCAGGGCTAAAATCCATCTCCTTAGTGTTCAAGCCTGTTTTATAAATGCTGTTCTTATGAAGATCAATGTTCACTGAATGTTTAAGGCTCAATCCAGGAGCCCAATCATGCGCCTCCTGTAAATGCCTCACATATTAAAATAGTACTGCAAAAATGGCAACACAATGGCACGAAACCCTCAAAACTGATTCAGAAAGGTCAGCGATCAGGTGATTTAGTGATGTCACCACTACTGTACTTTCGCACACAGCATGACTTGCACGTGCCCTAATATGGTGGCTTGGAGGTACGGTATCTATGCTAATTACGCAAAATCAGGCACGGACCTCCAACACAAGATCAAGTGGGATTCATCCTCCAGCTCGGCAAGGTAAGAGCAGATTGTCCAGAAGTTAGTGCAGGATTTTTGCATGCGCATACCTTGCCAAGTCTTCAGTCTGACTTCATGTAGCCATAGAACCATATCCAGGTGGAGATCTGAAACATGACATGTGTGATCCCACAGAGAAGACCTACCGAGCAAAATATTTAAACACTATTGGCTCTAGGCCAATAAGGAAGACATTGATTTTTTTTTTCCCCCCTTTATTGCTGCTGCTGCTCTCTGTATCAAATAACTTAATGCCACGCTGTATGTTTCCTCTGATACTCAATCCTCTCTAATTCCCCGAAGAGAGAGAATTCATAAATAACTGGCTGGAGAAGAGTGGAGGGAAGTGTTTCCGAGCACTAACAACACCAACTCTACAAAGTCCAGTGGCTAGGTGTAGAGGAAAAAATAAAAAAAGGGGTGGGAAAAGTCAAACAGWGACCATAATCATAYTGCATATGCGTATATCAAGTGCAGATTCGTAATTCAAAAACAAAGTCATCYTGCAAACATTTAAGAGSCATATAACTGGGACTGWTACAGAAGGARGGACCACAAGCTTTACTTCTCAAAGTAAAAGAAACTCTTGTTCAATGGAGGACGATAGGAAACAACCCGAACATCTTATGATAATMACGTCTGTAGTGATTATATTGCTGTATAGAGTTGTTTTAATGTAATTGACAAAATAATGACATTAGCCTTCATCCTATTGTTTAGACGACAGATGAAACAGGGGTAGAATTCACTGCCAAGTGATCTAAGAACATGCAAGCCACAGCACTTTTTAGTTTCAATGTGGATGAGTGTGGCATCGATACAACAACAAAAAAAACACACACGTGTTCAGGGATACCATGTCTCCTTTGACTTTAGAACAGAATCCATCAATACGTCTTCGAATAAACTGATATTAATGTGACTTGGCAGGTGACATTTATTCAAAATTGTTTTAGTTATACCTCTGTAGCTGTTAAGGTTCCATCTGAGCAATAAATGGTAGCAAAAGAATGAAGCTAAAAGAAAAAAAACAACACAAAGAGAATAACTTTTCACAGGTAGGAAGCACTGAAGGCATTTTTTTTTCTTGTCCAACAGCCTAGTACTCTGCTCATTACGGAGGAAATTCACAGACCCAACATGCACCACGAATTTACCGGAAAGACTGTCGTATATATTTCTTCACCATAAGTGCAATCCAATCTATTGTCTTTACTGGCCATGTGTCTACTTTCTGCTCATGCAGTATGGCCACATGTCAAACATAATGAAAAGTAATGAGAGTTTTTTTTTTTTTTTTTTCACAACTGGTCACCCTTCTTTCTCATGTTTTCACAATTCACTGCAAGGGCATAGAAGAGCTGAGCCAGCCCTCTGACAAGCATCAAACCATCGGGGAACGAGCAAATGAGAAAATGAGGGCTCGGTGAATGCTGTGTGAATGTAACACCCTGCAGAGGAGAGCAAATTGCTGGTTGCAAAATGCCCAGCCGACATGAAGGAGAGGTACATGAGGGACATCTCAACATGAAGAGGACGGCGACCGCTGGGAGGATGCGGGTACAAAAATGGGTGCGAACCAAGGTAGGTGAGAGCTTGTTAAAGAGTATGACGGTCCATAGGGGCCCTGAAGGTTGGAGAAACTGAACAAGCAGAAAAAGCGAAGGTCATTCATTCATTTGAAGTGGACCACCTTCTGTTCAGCACTTAAGTGCCAGGTTACTTATGAGTTATAAAAGCCCAGCATTACCATGTACTTATGTTACAAATAACAGTCTGCAGTCTACAATAAAACACTGCAGATAAGCCCATGAAAATTCATAGCTTTATAGGATAAATTGATATGCTCCGGCGCAAAAATGACAATTTTATAGTTTAGGTATGTAGGTGAATAAACATAAAACGCAAATTGTTACAGTGAAGAGTCAAGCTGTACATGAAATTATGATCACGACTAAAGCTGAGAGGGATGCATCGTTATGAACACTGGTATAAAGTATTTGATACGGAGCTTATTTTTATGCAACCATAAAAAAATGCTTCAATTTCTACATCCAACATGATGATGGGGCATTACCGTTATGTACATACGTTAATGACGGCGCTCTAGGAGTAACTCATGATTACCGATGACAGTCAAAGCAAATCTTATACTGTGAGCTGAGAAAATCTCCTACACTTACGTAACCTGAAGAATCTTGTATTGGTTAAACCATGACAGCCAACCTGAGCAATACCAGCAAGTGTGGTCATTAAAAATGAGTGCAAGGTGCCATGCACACAAACGTCTTTGMCAGAATGAAGCGGCGAGTGTGCAGATAAATCGTCATACGTGACTGAAGCACAGTTCCGCAAGCACTGAGCATTAAGACACCCACACTTCCTGTCCCTCTTGCCAGGGTCTACATTTTGCTCACGAATCATTTTTAATGACCACACTGCCCTACAGCCTTAACACTCTCCATTAAACATGCTGCTTAAATCGCCGTATATTTTAGCACAAGTTCATCGCTAGCAGCACATGACAACAGCCAAAACAAACAAAGCAAAATAAAATGTTCCGTGAGACGCCAGATTAACACTGAGCAGAACACCCGTTTTAGTGTTTGTATGAGCATCGACGGCTGTGTTTACACGCCCGCAAACTAAATAAAACCGYATCATGTAAACACCTCGATCTGGACTGACTGACCTGATTTTYGACCCAAATCAGAGCGAAGGTGTAATCCTTTAATAATCTGGTCAATATGTAAATATTAGTCGTGTACAGCGTTACCTCGGGATACAAATTTAATCCGGCGAGATGCGAGTGCTTAAGATGAAAATTTGGATATAATGGAAATGATGTAAATGCAGATAATCCATTCCAGCCACTCAAAAATATTACCAATATTACCAATTTCCAACACTATAATCATAGTTTTGCATATAAAAACAACGAAAACATTTCTGAAAAGACATATAAATAAAGTAAAATATGAAATAAATAGACATTAAACTTCACTTAACCTTAATTTATAATTCCTCTTGGCACCGGCTGATTTAAAAACAAAACTGAAAATGGCTCCCTTTTCTTCTTGCTACCGTCCTTGCCAACATTCAACATGTCTTCTCTAAATCTTACACAAAATGCAAATAAAAAAAAAAAAAACACACAAAAAAAATAGTTAACTGCTTAACTTGGCTTCCCACTGACGAAAACAAGTTTAGCGTTCGGCTCGGCTCGGCTCGGCTGCCTGAAAATGCTTTGTGTGTGTCTTGAGGATGCGAATCTTCATGTGCAAATGTCAGGCAAAATTTAATTTCTTAAGGAGAATCAGGAAATACGGGGACAGGGTGTTCCTACAGTATGGCAATCATTTCTTTATTATCAGCGATGTGCCAAGTTTCAGAGAGGAAAATGTTGCTTCTTTAACTGAAGTTTCAGATGGCTTTTCACATGCAGAGTACCCAACCAATCATAGATGAGACTGAAGTCTTGTAACTTGTCCTAATGCATAATGCAGGGTTTGTTCGGAAAAGAAGCCTAAACTAATGTCAAAGTTAGGGGGAAAAAACTTAATCTTTCTCTTCTTCTTCTTCTTCTTCTTCTTCTGTGTTTCCAGCAGATTAACCACAGCAGGCAGAAACACTGGACATTTCAAAAAAAGTCCTATTCTGATTAAATGCTTTGAGCATGTAAACACACACCTTCTTGGATCAGCGCCCACATAGACCTTAACTTAGAATCCCTAATGGGAATGATTTTAATCGGATTAAAGAACTACAGTATTGTCCATGTAAATGTGAATGATGAGCAACAAGGGACGCACTTGACGTATATAGTGTAACTCTCAGGTGTTAAGTGCAAACTGCAGGTCTATAGAAAGAAAAAAAATAAACTACTCAGATCCTATTTCTTGTGTATGTCATCATAGTAAGATGTCCATAAATATTAAAAAGGCAGAGATTTAAGGAATTTCAATTTGTGCTTGTTTATCCATAAAAAAAAAATTAAAAAACTACCATCAACCCTGCTGCTCTCATGATAAGCCCAACAGCAGCCGGGGGCTGAGGGCAGGCATTGTCCCTGGCATGATTAGTGCACTTAACTGGTAACAGCAAGAGATGCTCTATAAAAGCACACAATTTTTGGAAGGGGCAGAACTTAGCAACCGGCCCACCGGCCGAGACACACGATGCAACCAGCCATCTGTTCGCCCCGTCGCTAATCTTTCTTTCTCCCATTTCACAATAACACACAGTTGCACTCAGTGGGGAAACTGCAGCTCTTGCTGAGCAGAGGGAAGGCGAGTGTAAAATGAGAAGTTAGGTTTACTAAACTGTGTCTGAGACTGAAGGTGTACAAGAGGCGGGTGAAAATTAAATACATAAGACTTCTTGTTTGTGAGCTAAGAGAAAGTGACCTATCTAAGGAAAGAGATTTACAGTTACAGCTTTATGAAGCATGTTTTTTTTTTAAAACATCTACTGAAGAAAACGATTACAGAATAATRTTTTTATATGAATCAGAATCCGTCTCTTATCATACAGTATGTGACTACCTAAATTTTAGGCTGTTTATGGATAACTTGCTTCTTATGGTTATTCATTACTATTTATTTATTCAACCTCAAAAAAAATGCAGCTAAAGCATTCCAACGTCTTGTACATTGCAAACTACCACACGCACCCAAAAAAAACCTGCACAGTGTCATACAACATTCGACCGAAGCGGTATCTTTAATTACTGCGTGCAATGTGCATGTTTAAAAATGATCCCTCATGCTCCCAGACCTGCTCGTTTACAATCCTGGAGTCCTGGAATATGGCCATCATAATAAAATGCGCCATAAATGTGATAACCTGGTGATTGTGTGCATACAGGTCGTCAGCTGACTTCATTTTATTGCCATATGACAGGGGTGTCGAACTCCGTTCCYKAAGGGCCGCAGACCCTTTTGTTCCAACCCTCGAGGACCTGCAKASTTTAGCTTCAACCATAATTAAAAACACCTGATCCACCTAATCAAATCATTAAGGCTTATTTGAAAACTACATGGGATATATGTTGGAGCAGGGTTGGAACAAAACCCTGTGGGTCTGCGGCCCTTCAGGAACGGAGTKTGACACCCCTGCCATATGATGTTGCTGAGTCTAGACCGGAGTAACTAAAGTAACCCTGATGATGTCATCACTGCATGTGCTACCCTCCTCACCATGATGCAGCCATCGCTCTGGATTGGAGTCAGTCTAGACCTATCACAGCACATCAACTTTTCCATTGCTCCAAAATCCATTCTTTACAGTACTGTATGTTTGGTTTTCTTGAAACTTTTTTCCTGATTAGTCTCACTAGCAAGTAGGCTTTTTTATGGTCGCACAGCTGCTTAGTCCMGATCTTGCGAGTTCACATTACATTGTGCTGAACATTTTCAGTATTAAGCGTAGCTATAATTTCTACTCCTAATATTTTTTTTTCACAAAGTCTTAAATGATCTCCCAAAATGGTCATTCATGTTTGTTTTCTTCCCCGACCACATTACCTTCGTGACGCTGAACTGTTCTGCACTATCCATTTTCGTAATTGTTCATTAGTCACCAATCATGCATGCAGGAAATTCAGAGTCACCAATTTACCTGCCAGCATGTTGTCGAAGGTGGGAGAGAYCCCACAAAGACACAGCGAGTGCACATACCAGAAACCCAAAACAGTAAGTCAAGATCAGGATCCAACAGGGAACCCTGGAGTTTTAAGGTGGCGATGTTACCTTYGGTGCCACCAGGCTGTGGATTATTACTATCATTATTACAGCTAGGCGTGGTAGTGTGCACCAGGTGGAAAGCAATGCTAAATCAAATTAACTGAATTAAAATGGCACTTCCTTTCTTGTCTAAAGTGCATTTGTCTCTCTCCTCAGGGCCTACCATCACAGAGATGTGCAGAATGCGCAGCTCCTCCTCTGCTGCAGTGTCACTCGCCGGGTCTTCGGTAGTGTCCACACCAGCAGCATTCTGGTTGCCGTCCTGATGGTGGATGTGGAAAAGCAGCGTGCCGTTCTCCAGCCATTGTTGCCTCCAGCGCACCAAGGCTATGTCCTCCGAGCTCCCAGAAATCTCTGCAAAAGCACAAACATATTGCAGATCTTAACAACTTTTTCTACATAATATATAATAAAATAGCCGCGTTTAATAAAATAAAAAAAACTGCAAATAAAAGGTAAACCCCACTAAAAATATATATTAAAAAACTCTTATGGGAGATTATAGATTAATCCATGTGCTCTGAGATTATGTACCATCAAATGCTCGACAAATGATCACACGGACTTTTCAAAGATAAGGGCATCTGCCAAATGCTCAAATGTAAAAGTCGCACCATTGCTGATGCTAGCATGTGACCATCAGAAGAGAGGCATATATATACAGTATATCTATCTATCTATCTAT
>QMIH01002160.1:104377-111877 GCA_003987875.1 Clarias batrachus
CGATCCAGAGACGAGTTCTTAAGGCGAGAATTCGTATTGCAAAAGACATTTTTCCATAGAAAATAATATAAATACAGGCAGAAGTATTAGSCAGAAATATAACCAATATTACTAACAATGTATTCATATTTTTGCATATAAAAACAATCAAATCGATTAGAAAAGACATTAACCGTACTGTAACTTATGATTCCTCTTAGCACCGGCTGCTTTAAAAACAAAACTGAAAGCGGCTCCCGGTTCGTCTCGCTATCGTCCTTGCTAAACATTCTTGGGACCCATGGTGGTATGTCTTCACTAAATCTAGCGAAAAACGCAAAAATGACCCACAAAAAATATGTAAACTCACTTCACTTGGCTTTCCACTGACGCAAACGAGTTTTGAGCGGCTCCCGGACGCATGCATGACTTGGCCGGCATGCGGTTCGGTTTGTGCGCTCGTATGCCAAAAATGGCTCATAAGCCGAGGCAAATTGCTTGGAAAATTTCATGTATCGTTAGCTAGCGTAATAGAGGCTAATGTTAGCTAGCTTAATAGAACTGCTGTGAGCCTAGAAGCCTATTTATGTCATGACTCATTTGTTTTTTTTTTATCAGTCAATCATTTTCATGTTTAGAAAAGTAGCCCACCTTACACTGAGACTCACTTCAACAGGTTCTTGTGTTTCATGGGGTTGTAAAAGCGGTTTTTAAGAACAATACGAACGTCTCAGTAACCAGGGCAACAATGACATTGACATGCGATCTCRCACAATGCCTATCAATCTCTTCYTCATTCCAAAGAGTCTAAGCTTTTTCAGCTATTTTCTGTAAAACAATGATTGCAGACTTGGTATATGTATAAAACGCATACAGAAATACARGACCAATCTCATTGTTTCTCAATACAAAACCAAAGCCGTAATATAAAGGACAGCAACCCTAATTGCTGCTTTTGATATGTACTTGGGTCTTTTAATTTCTTTTTTACACTGGGAAATGGCAGCAAAGGCTAACTTAACTGACTATTAAATCTTCACGGCTTGATGGTTGATAATAATTTCATGGTGAACTCTAAATCATAGAACAAACTGCTAGTATTTAGAGACTTTGTACATATAGTAAAATAGGACAGCACCACGTGTTAGTCAAGGAAGATGCAAAGATCACTTTAGAGACCAGGGGTGTTGAGGCCAATAGACTTTATTCTTTTCAGAATGTAGCCGAGCAGTTTCTCTTCAGAGGAAAAAGCTCCCAACTCTTCGGAGAAGCACGCTTACAGTATATATGTTTGCATGACAATTCTTCAACATCCTGCTCCCACCAACACAATACTCCCATACAGTACATGTGTGTTCTGCGTCTAACAAGATACAGTACAATGCTCCAAYACATACGCATGTTTACAGTTTCCCACAAGACACAATGCTCCCATACAGGTTCATCCTACAGTATGGCTAAAGGAAACATARCTCGCTTAATTGGACAGCTTGTCCATGTGCTCCCATCCTACAGCAGGTTGCATCTGCTCGGTAGTGTCTCAGTAGCACACAGTTTTAAGTCAGCAGACAGAAATTGTTCCCTACATGTATAATATTGAAGATTCAACCTTAGCGTTTGGGTAGCACAATTCGTGATTAATATTGTGTGGTTAAATTACTTTTCTCTGCAACAACATCAAGAGAAGATGACCCACCTTTGCTTTCAGCCTTCTCTCTAAATCACCGTCCCTCCACAGCTTGTTTTCTGCAGCTTTGATGTAATTCCTTCAAGTGGGTCTGCAATTCAGTGTCTATTGAAATTGACTATTGTGCTGAATGCTCAGGTTTCATCCACTGGCCACATGGGCAAGTTTGATTTTTATTTCTTTATATATATATATATATATATATATATAGAGAGAGAGAGAGAGAGAGAGAGAGACACATCTGCAAGGTTGTATACTGAATTCTCCAACAATACAGCTTGCATTAGGAAAATACGGCTACGTTCACATTCTGATTTTTTTTTTTTCAGATCGGATCAAATCAAAATCCAAATTCAAATTTTATTTGTCACATACATGGTCATATACAGTATGATATGAAGTGAACTGCTTAAACGGCCGCTGTTATCCTAAACATAAAAATTAATAAATTAATAAAAAATGAATGAAACAGGCACATCGGAACGCATGTGAGTTTTTGCATGGGGCTCTCAATGATGTCAGCGAACACATTGAACACACAGTGAACACACAGTGCTAGAAATAGCTGCTTAACCAGCTAAAGTGAGGTGCCTAGCTTTCTTCCTTCTTCTGGACCTCAACAAATACAAATATCTACCTAACTGCTTGCCATCCTTTAAAGCAAAATCCAAGCATATTTGTGCTAAAATGACATCCATTGCTTAAAAGGAATGAGTGCTTGAGGTGTGTGAGTGCATGAGGTGTTTAAAACCAGATGGCATKAGCATGTGGTCATGCTTACCATTACAGAGGACAGACACGTCCACAGCGGAGTCAGATAAAATGCACTAGTAATTATGAATGTGAAACTTCATTAAATGCAAATCTGATCTGACTTTGATGCTTGTTTTCCTGCGAAGTCCGTGTTCTAGTTCACAATGCATTTATCATTCTAGCATTCCTATTAGCACTTAAAGAGAGCACAAGTAACGTGACGAGGCCAAAAGAGCAACACATTAAACATATCCTCACGAGCGCACAGTGATCCACGGAAGTCACCATTTCCATCATATTAGATTTTTGTAATTAACATGAAGACCATTTGATGCTATTCAAGTGTTTACCCAATACATACTAAGGCAGAGTGATACTGAAAAAACGCAGTCCCATCCCAACAATACTATAAATGCACTGATGATCCTTTTGAGATGCTGGGTATCTAATTATAAACATGCATTTTTCATACATTCCAATATCAGTGAATGTGCTTGTATCAGACTGGATATGGGTCCCTTGTGTAGATTTTCATTMAAAGCCTGATGGTATAGCGCCTCCTCAATTTCCAGTCAATCTTCGGTGTATTCTATGTAGCATCAGACTCGGTTTTCAGTTGTAACAACAAATCAGGTCTATCAGCTCAGTGTATGTGGGTGGTTCTATGACTTTTATATGATTTTCACAGTATCTGCTTCAAAATTAACATCATATCAGAAAGCTGCAGCCCAACGGAAATACAATTTGGTGGTGTGTTCGCCAACTCGGAGCACCAGAGCTAGATTCTTCAGCTTCCACCCACCGCATAATGACATGGCAGTGGGGGGATAAGCTGCCATAAATGGCCCCTAGGTTTGAAGGAGCGTGCATGGTGCCCTTTGGTGGACTGGAGTACCTCATACCTAGTGCTCCTTGAGGTCACCCCGACCAAGACAGGAAGTGTTACTAAAGTCTAGGGGGAAAAGCGATTCAGTTGCATATCGTGATTKATTTTTATTTTGTGTGGTAAAAAAAAAAAAAAACTCGTTCAAATGTTGCAGTGCCTCCATCATCCTACAGGTGGTGCACTCTCAACTATTCAAATAGTGACAGGCAGCACAGCATCCTTTGTAGGGGGAGCAAATTATTATTCGCAAAGTTTGTTCAGAATTGTAAGTAAACCTGAAAAAAACAACCCCCTTAACCCCTATCACCATTTAACCTAGCTGAGATAAAATATAATGTAAAAACTGTAATATGTAGTCRTTGTGAACAAGTCTCTCAACTACAATTTTCCTACTATTTGGGCATACAGATATTTAAAAAGTATCTATTTGTCATCCATTCCACACCAGCCACAAACACTGCAAGAAAGAAATGATGGATAAAGCTGTAACACACTGCCTGTGAATTTCTCCAAGACAAGCTCACCACAGCAACTTTGCAACATCATCCCACAGCGGCGACAACACAAGAAACACACACACACTGCTGTCCCCAGACTCCTGGGTGTATTTGTCTGTTTCTCCCCTTTTCAGCAAGAGTGAGTAGAAGCTACTATCGTTCTATATTTCCTGTTTGGGACCTGTTCAGACAGCCCTTCCTTGCTGCATCTCAAAATGACAAACTTGTCACAGCCAAGTGAAACCAACCGCCAGACCCAACACAGCTGTCAGCACCTTTGTCACCAGGAGAGCACTGCTAGCAAGCACATTCCAAACTTCKACAAACCTTTGGCTACACGTATATGACAGTATATACTCCACGGGTAATTCTTATTTGTGGCACTGTACGCATGGACTAGCTGTGCAGGGTAAAATCTCAGTACCATCTGTAGTTAACAATCCCATACTGTATATGAGAGCAGACAGTATTATCAGGMCGCTCTTACACCCTGTGCATGTTCTTCCTGTCTCTATGAGGTATCGACGTGAGTCTGATACTGAGCACTGCTTATCAGAGTGATACTGGCCTGATCTGCTGTAACATTACCAGATCGGAKGTGACATTTTTCAAAGTAATCTCCGGACATATTTTTTTAATGCTGTAAACATGTGATGTTGAAGACACAGCTTGTCTGAACTTGTCATTTTTGTTATGTTTGGTAAAGTTGAAAAAATTATAAGGAGACTGTACCCAGCTTCTATACAGCAACTGGCTAAAAAAAAAAGAAAGTAGAATGGGATCAGAGCATACATACTATAGAGTCAGACAGACATTCTGACATGATTATATTGTGTCAACCAGTTTTGGTTTCGGCTATAATCATGTTCATGTTATTCAGTCTAATTTCTTTTTCGGGGAAAATTCTTTTCCCTAGATTTTCTCCCTACTTTAGTCGTGTCCAATTCCTCCCCGTCACTAGGGGGCTCCCACATTAAGGCAACTACTACCACTCAGCCGGGAGGGCCGAAGACTATCACGTGTTTCCTCCGAACCACGTGACGCCAGTCGACTGCATCATTTCGAACTGCTCGCTCACACACTCGGAGGACAGCGCTATCCGCTCCTTCCACTTGCGTGAGCTCACAGACGCCCCGATTGGCTGTAGAGCCGTGATTAATGTGGGAGCACTAAGTACCTCTCATCCCTCCCCTCTGAGAGAGCTCGGCCAATCAGCTCTCTCTAGACCTCCAGCTGCGAGAGGTTACAGCATCACCCGGGATTCGAACTAGCGATCTCCGGATGATAGGGTGATCGCTTTTACCACTGCGGAGGCCACATTCAGTCTAATTTCTAGTGACGGAATTTAATCCGTTCCAGAGCGAGGTCTTGAGCTGAGAATTTGTATTGCAAAACATTTTCCCACAATGAAATAATATGACTGCAGATAATCCGTTTCAGCCACCCAAAAATATTGCCAATATTACAAATTTCCAACAGTATATATATTCAAAACATTTAGAAAAGACATGTAAATTAAGTAAAATATAAAATAAATAGACATTAAACCTCACTCAACCTAAATTTATGACACCTCTTGGCACCGGCTGCTTTAAAAACAAAACTGATATTGGCTCCCTTTTCTACTCGCTACCGGTCATGATAACATTCTCGGATCCCATGGTGTCTTCACTAAATCTTGCATGAAATGCAAAAAAAAAAAAAAAAAAACATTTATGCAAACTTGTTTGCGTCTGTACGGCATGTTTGTGTCAGTTTCGCACATGAATGTAACCCAACTCCCTTCACTTGGGTTACATTCATGTGCGAAACTGACACAAACATGCCGCACAGACGCAAACAAGTTTTGAAAGGTTCCTGGATGTGCACGAAACTTATAGTATGCGCAATGTACGTAAGCGCAAATCAGACAGACGTGCAACGTAGGCACAAGCTGACGCTCGGCTCGGCCCAGTCACTCATGTGCATATGTTTTTAAGGTGAAAATTCACGAGGTGGGGCGTTTGTATGCCAAGGTACAACCCGATCTTATATAAAATTCCCCCCAAAAAAACGTGTAGGATGTTGTGYTGTGCGAGTGCTCCAACTATAGGACTACAGAGGAACAGTAACATTTTACCACTTCAAATGCAAACAAATATAAAGTAAAAATTTGCTTTAAAAAATTATWTGGGAGTCAGATTGGTGATATTCGAATACTAAAAAAATTGCGATATGTAACTGAATAGATTTTTTTCCCCCACAGCTTTGCTATTTATTGTGAGGAAGTCTGCGTTTCGGCCTGGTCGCCCGAACCTGGTGGTTGCAGTTTGACAGGTGTTTGTGCATGACCTCACTGTGGAAAAATTAATTACTTCACACTTAATGGCCTCAAGCCGAGCTCCTCCCCAGACAGCCCGTAGCTGCTGCTATCTCACTGTGTCTCCATCCAGTTATGTCTGCTATAGGGGTGGAGTGAGGAGGTGTCTAGAGGACTGTGTGCCTTGGCTGATGCAAGCCAGTGTAGGATCAACCGGCCCACAGTGTCTATGTGAGTCTGCCTCTGTAACTTTAATTTTGTACGTACACAAAGAATAAATCACTCGTTGTTGACCGTTTGCATCGTTATTCCTAGTGTCGTAGATTTTTTTATTTTAAACACTGTTTGAAAAGTTGCAAGTTTCAGTTACAGAAGAAACTGTTGCACACAATTACGGGTGAGTTTCTGTTACGGCTGAAAGTAATACTGCAGTTACGCTGGTAATTACACATTCAGGTTTCACTAGCCCTCTAACCGAATAGTGAATAATACAAGCATTATAGAAGAACCTAGTATGACTACTCTCTTAATATACTGTAATAAGTAATATCATTCATTCATTCATCCATTAGTTTTCAGCATCCTCTTTATCCTGAAAAGGGTCTCAGTCAATCCGAAAACTACCTTGAAAACACAAGCTTGGGAAGGACAAACTGATTTTTTTTCTAGAAGGATGTTTCAAGTAGCTTATTAAGTAAAGTAAGCATGGCATCAGTTTTCCAAGTGCACTGGCTCTCCCAGGTCTTTCCATAACTGAAAAGCACACTTACTTKTCTTTTTGTTTTGTTTTTTGTTCCTCTTSTTAAGWCCTATTCAATGTTTTGTAATGCAACTTCATTCAATTATCAACATGAAAAYTCAAACTGCAAGACAGGATTATGTCTGTGCAATGTTCAGAATTTGGTGTGAATTATTATTAATTTTACTTTTATGACTGTATACATTTAATCAATGATTGCTTGCATACATGAGGTATGTGAATGCTTTTTTTCTTGAGAGTGCATGTGACTGCTAGACTATAAGCAAAAGAGCTTTTCAAAGACATGGCAAACAGCAGGGAGACAGGAGCTACTGTAGCCATGTGTGCTAATCATATCTCGTTCTTGTCTTTGAAGCAGAACTCCTTGTAGCAGTAGCTTTCCACTCAGTATGTCGGTATATTTATTACTAATGGGAAGTTGAGTTTTATGTTCTTTATGCAATTAAATGTGTAAGTTTGATGCTATAAGAACTCTTGAAACCTGAGCCATAGTCAGACATGCTCTTGGGAAATATGTTCTAACTAAGGGTAGATTTCCGAGCCTGTGATATTAAGCTAAATAATAAATTAATTTAAAGAAAATCTCACTTGAGCAATAATGTATGGTAGAGGAAGAGTCCACTGACTGATAAGTCTGGA
>QMIH01002160.1:116877-119964 GCA_003987875.1 Clarias batrachus
CCCCTAAGGCGCCATGGCAGTAATTTTAGATAGGTGATAAAATTCCGTTAGTTTCCTGTGTTTTTCATATTGGAAAATTAAATGTTCAGAAGAATGCAGCATTAATTGAAGTGAACATTAAATTTAAAAACTTAAATGAAATAGAGATAACAAAACTCATACTAATGGCATCATAATTAAATTGTCCTATATATATATATATAAATAAATGGCTAAATAGATAACTGCACTTGTTTTCTGTTTTATTTTTGTTGTTGTTGTTGTTTTTCACTGTGTATGAACTTGTAACATGGTGATAAATTTAATATTGTTTATGATGTTCTGTTGCATGGCCTCACTCTTACAAATTTATAACTATCTCCATTTCGACTCGGGTTGTATGAAGGTTAAGGTTACGGCTGTGGATAACGTTAGTATTTTTTTCACGACTTCACTGTAAGAAATGGCATCCAACCACATCACCTTCTCTTGTTCAAATTCATATGAATTTTTCATAAGTTCATTTTGATTCATAGTTATTGTGTGTGTGTGTGTGTGTTTCTACCTTACATGTGTTATCTGACTAACATTTTTCATTCCTCAACCAACTGCTCTATTCCACATGAATAAATGTATCTGTTCAGAAATAACCCTTGACTTTTTTAAATATATATTTAGTTTTATAGCCAAGACATGCCAGTCTGTCATCCTTTATGAAACCTGATTTAATGAATTGACTGCTCTGACATTCCCGATTGGTTAATTACAGCATGTAGTGCAACAGGAAAACAACTAAACTAAAGGTCAACAACACAACCACTGGTAACCAAACAAGGGTTGAACATAGTTTTAAATTCTTATTGCTACTATGCAGCGTAAAGATGAGGAGAATAAGCCGTGGAGGTTTTGAAAAGTCTTATTTATAATTGTTTCTTTATGTCTCTTTGTGTCCCACTTTAGCCTCAGATAGCTAACTCTTCTGGGGTTGAATCCTAAATATCATTAAATGGAAAGCTAGTGGGTTCYSTAGGATGTACAATCCCTTGTTCCACACACCAAAGTAGTACGCTTGATCTGCCTTTTGTTCAAAACTATAGTTTGTTTGTACTGTAGCTCACGTTAGCTGTGAACAAAGCAGTGAGGTGAATCATAAGCATGTTGGTGCATTGGCAGAAGAGCTCCCGCTCACATTAACTAGCAGTAATGAAAGATTAAAACACAACATGGATGTTTCAAAGGCAATTTGGAACGACTTTAAGCAATCACTAAGGAGACAAAGTGTTATTTAAGATGACTACGTTATCAGATGTGTTGTTTGCTGAAAATGCTTCTGTGSCTGGGTATAAAATGGGTTTTGGCAGTCAGATGCTCTTCTCGCTTTCCAGRACTACAGACTGGATCTTTTAAAGCTACACAGTACCGGACCATGCCAGCCTGCAACCACGGGTAAAGCCAAAAACATTAAAAGGCGACAAAAGCGTATTGGAAACTTTAAAAGTATGCGTATACATGAGACTGGAGAAGTTACTGTAAGTGACTATAAAGCATTATCAAACAACCCTGATGAAGATGAAAGAAACGCTACAAAACACCAACTGGGTAGTTTACCAAAATAGGACACATCCCATGAAATTAACAATTTAAAATGCAGCCAAATGAGTGCTATGGGGAACCTTGAGCAAATGGCACAGCTGCTATTTGAACATGAATGAGCATGAATACACATGATGGAAGTCACCTCTGCTCGWTTGTGCTTCTGCCAGGTGCTTTGCTAAACATGTTATTAGGGAAATCAAATGTCTATAGATGTCCCACTCGCTCTGGTATATTATCAAAATAAAATATGCAGCCAAGCTCCGGTTCTGAATTTCACTGCATGTAGATCTCATCTGCGCCTCTGCGGTTTATAGTCTCTGCACATAAACAGTGGTACAGCCTGAGCCTAGCCCGGTTTTTACTCAGGAACATGAATGTCTTCTCAGCATGCCCAGAAGAATTTAAATGGACATGGCAAACAGTCTTGTACTTTTGTCAGCATTTAACAGCAAGGCAAATAGGTACACGACTGACTGCCATGTCTTAGAAAAGGCCACTGAATAAATTATGAGTTTTATTCTAAACTGAAGTAAGCATATTTTAGGAATGAAGAGGAGTTTTTTTTTTTTATGCTTTCCTAGTGTTTCATATATTATATTCAATCCCAAATGTGCAGTACATGCGTCACAAATAGCATCACATGAAGGTAAAGGATCTATTGAATTAATTGCACGATTACATTTATATACAGAATAATACATTGTATCAGTGTCAGTTTTATCAAATGAGAAGTTTCTGAGAAGAGTAAATTCTTAGGTTTTTATTTGTTTGTATGCTCCCAAGCTGTTCCTTCTCTGGCACTTCACATGTTTTCAACATGTTTGCCAAATAAATCAAAAGTAGATGTGGCAGATCATGGAAACTCATATTGGTTGTAATAATGAATATATTTAATATACTGCACACACACACACACACACACACATATTGTTATTTATATACCGTATATGGCTATAGCCTAACCTTTGGTCACTCGTGCCAATGCCAATCATCGGTTTCATTGATGCCAGCAGTGAAAATCTTCTCCCACATCCGAGAGAGATACGGTGTGGAGAAGCCCTAAAGAAGCGCACCACCCAGACTGTTGCATGCCCAGAGTGAAGCATGGTGGTGGATCAGTGATGGTTTGGGCTGCAATATCATGGCATTCCCTAGGCCCAATACTTGTGCTACATGGGCGCATCACTGCCAAAGACTACTGAACCAATCTGGAGCATCATGTGCACCCAATGGTTCGAACAGTGTAAACTGAAGGCGGTGCCGTGTATCAGGATGATAATGCACCGATACACACAGCAAGACTGGTGACAGAGTGGTTTGATGAACATGAAAGTGAAGTTGAACATCTCCCATGACCTGCACGGTCACCAGATCTATATATTATTGAGCCACTTTGGGGTGTTTTTGGAGGAACGAGTCAGGAAACGTTTTCCTCCATCAGCATCATGTAGTGACCTGGACACTATTTTATATATATATGTAAAGTAATAAATTCACACAGTTTTCATTTAC
>QMIH01002161.1:20866-38833 GCA_003987875.1 Clarias batrachus
TTTTTTTTTTCTTTTCTTCAACTACCTGCTTCATTCACTCAAGCCTCAGATTCAGGTTCTTGGCTTTCAGACTTCAGACTTCTTTTAAATGAAAAACACATGAAAGAACTTTTTTTAAAAATCAATCAAGTATCAACAAGTGGTTTGCACAATCTGTCACGTCTGGCATGAAATCCCACCGGGGAGGTCAGGAAGTGATTTTTCTATGTTGGAAGCACTGACACAAGCTGTCGAAATGCACACGGCTTTTTTTTGTCTCAATCAGAAAATCCACCAGGAGCTTTTATAGATTATATCACAGGTGGTCATGAGGAGGAAGAGGGATTTTCAAAAGTGCCGTGAAGAACCTTTGTGTAATACGGTGCCCGTCAAAATATACAGTACTGAAACTCGTTTTGTCAACCGGGCGTAGCTCCAGTCGCACATGYTCCCAGTAGTGAAAAGGAAGTTTTGTTATGCATTTGTTGTTGGAAGTGTGGCAGGAAAAAGTATTCATAGTCGAGTATTATTTCCGTTCATACGGAAGTGGTCGTGAACGAGGTTTAAAAAAGGTGGCAGAACACATTCCTTCCCGATCTTACATCACCTGATGCCTACTTGTGGGGAATGTCAAAAGTTACTACTGTTAAGATCCACCAAGAACTGCGGCTGCATTACACCAGCAAATCATCTCCTACTATATATATATAGTAGTACTTAGATACATCTCTGGATGCGCTGGGACACATCATCAGTGATGTTTCCTGAGATCATCGGGTGTTTCGGGTCTCAYAACRTCAGACACCCTCTCTCAGGTGACCCAGCCGGGGTTGATCATGCCCCAACTTGTGACCCAGCAGCACTGACCCACTTTGCGGACCACTTGATCCAAATCCACCTCGAGGCTCTTTCAGCGGCCTCTGTGATTGACTTGATGGCTCTCCTGTTTGCAGCTCCTGTGATTCCAAGCCTGGCAAAGATCTTGCACAGGGAACGAGCAGCAAACCCTCTGCACCCTACTTCAATGGGCTCACAGCAAGCCTTCCAGCTCCTCATCCGGCAGTTCTCTAGGAGCTCCTGGTACTTGAGCCGCTTACGCTCATTTGCCTCTTCCATGCGGTCCTCCCATGGGACTGTCAGTTCCAACAAAAGAACTTGCTTGGAAGATGCAGATGWTAAAACCATATCAGGTCTCAACGAGGTTGATATTATAAATTCCGGGAACTTGAGCTGCCTGCCCAGGTCAACCCGCAGCTCCCAGTCTGCTGCCGATGAGAGTAAGTTGATAGATTTTTGCATTGCTTGGGGCTGCTCACCTGCCCTTACGAAAGCAATTCTCCTCTGGCTGCCAACATATTTATTGTTGGCCACTGTATGTGAAATGGCCTCTGCTATACACTTCAGGACCTGATCGTGTTGCCAGCAGTATCGACCCTCTCCAAGTGCAGATGGGCAGCTACTCAGAATATGCTCCAGGGACCCTCGTCCGGGACAGAGTGGACAAGTTGGAACTTCACTCTTGTCCCAGACATGCAGGTTAGTTGGACTGGGGAGCACGTCATAAACAGCTTGGACCAGAAACTTTATACGCTGTGGCTCCAGATTCCTGGTGATCTTCCTCTCTAGCGCTCCTTCCCACCTCGTCCATGCCCCTTGCTGCCGCATGCTTATCGCCCTGCTGGCCCTCACCTCCTCGACACCTGCTCGGACCTCCTCTAGAACCAACTCGCCTTACCTTACTTACCTTACCCTGAGCCTTGTTGTACTATGGCTTTGGGATTGCTCCAAGCCCTGCTCGCCCTGTTGCCACTGTCCCCACAAGTGCCTTGTGTCTCAGCYGGGACTCTGCCAACTCCACTCCCTCTTGTGCTCTCCACTTCCTTCCTGTTCGCATTTCAATGCCTGCTGCTGTTACTCTGGAATCTCCAGAGCCTTGGTAGACTAGGGCCTCTCTTACACGAGAAACCCTAAACTCCTCCTCCAGGCTGCTGATGGGAAGCTGAAGCTAATTGCTTCTGTCATACAGTGCTACACTAGTTAGACTGCGAGGCAGGCCAAGCCATCTTCGGAGATGGCAGCTGATCTTCCTCTCCAGGGCCTCTACTGTAGACATAGACACTTCGTACACCAACAGCGGCCAAAGAATCCGTGGCAAAATGCCATGCTGATATACCCATGCCTTGAATCTTCCAGGTAAACCAGACTTGTCTATTGCCGACAACCAAGCTTCCAGCTTCTTAGTCGTTGTTTGGACTGATGCTGTGTCTCTGAGGCTGCAGTCAAAATTCTTCCCTAGGCTAGTGACTGGTTTCTCTTTGATTGATGGTATTACTACACCATCCACTGAAAATCGAAACTTGTCCACTACTTTCCCTCTCTTCAGTACCATAGACCTGGATTTTGTTGGCTTGAAACTCATTCTGGCCCAAGAAATGAGCTTAACCAGGCCCTGAAGAATCCACCTGCACCCAGGCACTGAGGTAGTGGTGACTGTCAAGTCATCCATAAAGGCTCGGATCAAAGGCTGCCGGATTCCAGACTTGGACAGAGGGCCTCTACACTCCATTTCAGCAGGCTTGACCAACATTCATCGCGAGAGCAAAAAGGATCACAGAAATTGTACAGCCAGTAATGATCCGTTTCTCAAGCCGGTGCCAGTTTGATGTAATGCTCCCTGATGTAACTCTCAGCCTGAAGTTACTGCAATAATTCAGAATGAGATCCTTGATCTTACACGGTATATGATGTCGGTCTAGAGTCGTCTCAACCAACTTGTGGGAGATTGACCGATATGCATTGGCAAGGTCCAGCCAAAGCACAGCTAAATATATTAATATATATATTTTGCACATTAGAACAAATTAGTTAATTAGATATCTACAGCCTTGATAACAGACACGTTATCTTCATAATACTGTATAAGGATCACATCCAGCATATTCAGCTTTTACACTGTTCTCTGGGAATACTGTCTAAACCAGCGCAATATGGATTTCCCCAAGTCGTCCATTCTGTTTTTCACTTCCTTCTCTCCAGAGGCACGCCGTGCGTCACAAGTTACATTTGCAAAAAAATTTTTTATTTATTTCCAGAAAAAAAACACTAGGGAACAGTTTTTATAAACGCATGGCATGTTGTTGGACACGCAGTAACACTTACGAGCACGAACCCGAGCTCGTGTACGCAGGTTGGGGCGTGAAAACATGCAGCTGATCTTATTACTGCGCTCTGAGGACCCTACAGGGCAAAACGTGCAGCGATGAATTAACAACATTCAGGAAGTGTTCATTTAACACTGATGAAACTGTGCTTCCTCTCATGAACATCCCCATCCCCAGATTCACTAAACCCAACACAGGAAGTGACACGGGGTACCCAATCATGTTACTCGGCATGCGGCGCAGAGAGCCGATGGCTTTACAAGCCGGGGGAAAATGTACGTCTATTCCGTTTCTCTCTGAAACCATTATATAATCTGCGAGCAATAATTGCAGCGGAGGCCATCCCTGTTCAGCTCTTTCTCTCCGTTTCATCTTCTCTCTTTGTACTTTTGTGTTGTGTGGCGTGGGTAAGGCACGATGCCGTAATTATGCCGAGATATGACAAAGCGCACTTGACATTTCCATGCGACAAGGATTGAGCTCGAGCTGAGCGATAGGAACCAAAAAACGTCAAATAAAGTTCAAGATTATTGACTGGGAACATCACGGACTCGTCTCTGATACCCAACCGCTTGAGGCGAGACCTTTATTTATTTATTTATTTATTTTAAGCTTCGACTGTCATGCAGAGTACGCTCCCATTCAAAACCAGCCCTGCAGCCTGACTGCTTGAGCATTTTCTCAGGTCTGAAACTCGTCTAAGTTCGTTAACACTGTTTTTCGATCGCATATTACGTATTAATCCTGGTGCTCGTGTGCTGTAAAACACCGAATCTTGTTCATGCTAAAGCTTCCCTCCCATCTTAACCACCAGCTCAGGTTTTCATGTAATCCTATAAAAAGTGCCAGATTTTACTTTTTTTTTTTCAAATCACATCAGATTTTAAAGAAAGCTCCAGGTGATGTTGGGCCTCCTGAGCGATCAGGATTACGAGTTAGGCAGCCGAGGAAGGAATGCAAGCATGGAAGACAAACTGCTGGCAGGGAAAAAGTTTTCTTGTTAGCGAGTGCACATTAGTTTGCAATACATAAAAAAAAATTATTAAAAAAATTTTTTTTAACTTTGTGTAGAGCTTGTACACAGGGTTTTGTCATCAATAAACAATCTTCAGCTGCATCACTGATAATGAAAAGCCAATCTGGATAACAAGAAAGCTCGACTTACCGGGTCCAATTAGGAGGTCCTAGCTAGGTCTGGTAAGCGTGTCGTCAGGATTACAGCATGCGCCTCACTCGAGCTTGGAAAGTCCTCTGGACAGCAATTTTTCTGTGTTTAAAAAAAAGAAACATGTTTACAAGCAGCCTAATGAGTCAAAACGGTCTCGGTTTTAGTTCTCAGTGGTTAAAGCTCATTCACTTATGCACCGTTTTTTTTCTGCTGAACCACTCAGGAGGAACAATTAAGCAAACTGAATTTAAAAAATGCCATGTCTTTGCTACAAATACCTATAATCATAGCCTTTATACTTACATCAAAATATATACCATAACCTTCACCAAGTTTAACAGTTCACCGATGTTATATTCCACACAGTTATATCAGCAGGCTAGCAAKTTCAGATTTGCAAGATCAGTCAGGCTGTGAACTGTACTGTAAGTAGACTCAATTAAATTCAATTCTGCAGCATTGTGATTCTTGATTTGCCTCAAGCCGACAGATTTCTTACAGGTTGTAAACAACAACAAAGAAAAGCATCTAATACATATTAAAATGATGTTGTATGTGTATTGTTGATTGTTAAAATGTAATGTTTTTGTCACTTTTTTCCCCTGCACCACACTCCGATCCAGTAGATGGCGATACTGCTTCAACTACACAAACTCAAAATGAGAAACAAGATGGTCTTATTTATCCCCCCCCCTCCCCTTTCCGGCACCTTTGTGACCTAGCTGTCCAATCTCGTTGTTCAGGCAACTGTCTTAGTCTAAAATACTCTCACAAAATTTGAGTATTTGTGGAAGATGTCTGCAAACGCGAGGTATATTTTAAATTTTATACAGTTTATCATTCTTACATTATCAAAATAGTTTAAAACTAACCCTTAAACAAACAAACAAAAATATATGAAATTACATAGTGCTAAATTTCTGAAAATATTCTGTCTATTTGTTTGTAAACCACACCACACAAACATCTTAAACTTATAAAGTGACTATTTACATTACTTGTGATGCAATCCAAAAACCTCAGAACATGAAATATTTCTGCCTTATACTGTAAGCATTTCATTATTGAATCTAAACATATACAGAAGTCCCCGACTTGTGAGCATTCGCGTTACGAATTTCCGCAGATATGAACGAACCGCAGCTCTATGAACATTCGTAGATGCGAACAAATCACTAAAGTAGCTCACGTGTATTGTACAAAAAAATCGACACTGCAGTGCACCAGATACCAATATTTACAATTATATAGAATATTTTCAGTGTGTAAGTGAATGTATAAAATGTCAGTGTGTGCATCGCTTAAACCAGAGGAAAGGCGCTCTCTGACTGATCCACTCATTAGCTGCTCGATGATCCTCCTCTTTTGAACGTTTCTCAAATAAAGTGGAACAGCAAAAGGAATATTCACTAAAGTTTATATGAAAAAAAGTCTTATTCCTAGTGGCAACATTACTACCACTACACACATCTGACAAAGTGCTCTGCTGTGGTAAATGTTAGACTAATAAAGAATTAACAGTTATTAGTCTGGTGTCAATGTGGCACATGGGACCCGAGACTTAAATCAAAGAAGGAAAAAAAATGACAAGGAACTGCAGAGCCGTAAAAGAAAAAAAGAAAATTGTAGTATTTTTATCACTGACTGACAATGGCTAATGTTCCATTAAAGAGTGTTCCTCGTGAACCCAGTGCGCACAGAGTCATTACAAGCCTAATTGGTTGTAATAATGTTCTGTACTTTACAGTAGTTTAGAACCTTACTCTTTTAATCGCACATCTTCATATCTCAGTATCTCTTCCACAGAGGCTTCGTCTATCTGCTTACGGTCACTGATTGTCCACATTGCAAAGAGAAATCAGCAAAAACGGTCTGGATGCTCGCTTCATTGATTTACCGTGTACCAGAATTCTTAAATCTGATTGGTTAGTAGGTGTCGACTTATATTCCATAACTGCAGCTCAGATTTCAGCAGTTTCACGTCTGTACAGGTTTATATAAATAATCACGTATTTCCATTTAACATTTCTATTATGACAATTATTTTCTATAATTTTTCTAACAACACATTTTTTTCCGTAATCTAGATTTTAACAGCATTATTTTAGCGGACCAATCCCAACAAATTAGTAATGCGAGTCAAATTCATGAAGTGCGAATAATTTCAACCTACAGACTAAAAGAAATTCAGTCACTGGTGAAAATGTGGCTTTTTGTCTTTTAATAAAAACAACTGAACTGAACTGCAAGTGTGCCGTCTTTTGTTCAGGTTAACAGACATGTGAGCTACAGAGAAACATTATGCAAAACATTAGAGGTTGATTTTTTTTTAATCTGTTTAATTTCTCACAGCAATTACCTGATTAATGATTCATCTCTAATATACCTTGGTTTTATAGCAGCATCTTATGTATAGGGAATGCTCGTAATGTTCAATTAGATCAATAAGGAACAGATTAAAAGAATAAAAATTATGAAAAAGGATATTGATTCTATTAAAAGATAGACGGAGTCCTGTGATCTCCATTACATTTTCTGTTACACGTTTTTTTTTTATTATTATTTTACACTTTTTGATCATGTAGCAGCTGTTTTTGTCTCATTACCTATAAAAAGAGGGAAAAGAACAACAAACCATAATGACTGTTCATATATAACTTGGGCATTCCCCAGCATTAATTCAGTGCTAAACAATTATTTATTTAGAAATGGCTGCAATTTAGTACAGGAGATATAAACACACAGAATCTATGTAGTTTGTCAATAATTTGGGTATGTGTTGAATTTTTTATTTTTTTATGTTTTAAGATATTTTTAGGTGCTAAATAAATACTGGCAAAACCTTCTTAATGAGAGAAATTGCGCCTTTATTTGCCGTTAGCCTAAATAAACAAATAAATGTTTGAATACAAAATGGTATTTTAAAAGTTATATATCACAGTTTAATAGCAATCGCAACTTGTCTAAATAATTGCAACATGTTTTTTTTTATTAAATTGTGCAGCCTTAATTAAGTGTAACGGAACGCTGATAAACAAAAGTATGAAATATTAACCTTTTTATATGAACCCATTTTTTAAAAACTGCTTTTATTTGTTTGCGAATAAGAAGACAAACACTTCAGATGATAAAATTGTTGAAAAATAAAAGTCAACCTTGACACGGTAACAGTAACTCGTGTTTGTTTGTTTTTTTGTCAGCTTGATGTCGGGTCGCATCGCTCTACCTGATTATTTCCCAGCAACAGCAAGTTTTAATCCTTACACATGATTCCGTGTGATCATGATCCAGAATCATGTCATAGTATTATCTTTTTTAAGTTAAGTTAATTTTCATACCATAATTTCATCATAATTTAACAGGCGAAGTGAAAAATACAGTATTCTCATCGAATATGCGCGAAAATATTCATCATTCGCTTTTGCGTCCTCCCACGGTTTCTAAGATAGACACTCTGGATCCACCTTGAACCCAGACCAGAACAAAAGTGCTCGCTGAAGATAAACTATTAAATATGCATGCACCTTTAAACATTAAAAAATGTAAAAATTAAAAATCAAATTGAAAAGCAGGCAGCATTCAATTTTTTATATTAGGCCCTTACAAGTGGTACAAGTGCTCTGTAGATATTATTCTCCAACACATCACAAAAGAACACTGAGTGACTACTGACTCCGAAACGCATTTCCATCAGTACGTTTGTTGTTATGCAACTGACCCAGTGATCTGGTGCGCTCAGCGACTAATCTGAGCTCATCTTCAAACTGTCACTTACTGCCGTGTTTATTATACCGCAATGCAAATGAGGGCTTACAACAACTTTCGATCGTTAATTAAACTCCCCCGAAAGCCCCTGCAGCCTCGCTGGTAAAACGATGGAAAATCCTTTTTTTCGCCCACAACCTGCGTCCTCGCTCGTCCTGTACCGGTGCAGTCGATTGCTCTGCAGCTGAATGAATTAAAGAGAGAGAGAGAGAGAGAGAGAGAGAGAGATGCTGCAGTTACTGACAATGCTACACTGTGATCTATTACACACCTGAGCTAGCTGATGCTCAGGCTGAACTCTGCAATCCTGTTTGCTCTCATGGCAGAAGTGAAACACGCTTTTACTTTCTTTGAACCTTTTTTTTTTTTTTTTTTTAAAGGATGCTAGGATGCTGATTACACTATAAGCTCTGGTAAACACTCAATAAATCATGTTTGTTTAATCGCATCTTACCATACGTCTCCTGATTTTTTAATTTTTTTATTTCTTGACTCTACAATCAAGTCAGTAGTAAGGAAAGCAGAGGAGATAGAGAGAGAGAGAAAGATAAAGAAAGTTAAGTTTAAGGCACTTGCTGCTGATCATATAAACAAAAATATATGTTTTTTACTTCATTCAAAACCAAACCAGTAATGCTTATGAAAGTCAGCTTATCTAATATCTAATTATATTTATGTTAACTGTTTTAAAAATTGGATTGTATGAAAACCCAATATAAAATAAAAAATTCTGCTGAACCCTGTAGCATACATTTGACTTGATAAAGCACTGACTTATCGACTGTATATCTGTATAGGCTGATATTTGCTGTGTTAGCTGACTAAGACGATATTGAACAAAGCCTGTGACTGATGTTGGTTAACTGCAATCTTAGGTTTACAGTCTGGTGCTACTAATCATCAGCCCTTGATTAACTGACTATCCGGAGGTGTGATGACATAAGTAATGGTCTTTTAGTGAAGCAATTGCTGCTGCCAATCTTCCCAGGAGTGGACATTCCAGCACATTCACCCCAAAGGGCAGACCAGAAAATGCTCAGAGAAATACAAAAAATAAATAAAAATACAAAAGCTAGATCTCAGGCCCTAGAGGCCTCACTGAAAGTCCATGACAGCACAATTAGGAGAAGACTGAACAAGTACGCTTTGTTCGGAAGGGTTGCTAAGTCTAAAACCACAGACGCACAACTGAGGTTCAAAAAACTGGATCTGAACAAACCACAAGACCATAGGACTAGAACAATGTCCTATGGACAGATGACACCAAAGTTGAGTTGTTTAGCTTTAATGCCCAGCGCCATATTTGGCAAAAAAACAAAGCATTAGAAACACCTCATACCCACTGTCAAGCAGAGCGGTGATGATCTGGGCTTGTTTTTCCAGCCACAGGACCTGGGCACCTTGTAGTAATTGGGTCGACCATGAACTCCTCTGTGTACCAGAGTATTCTAGAAGTAATTTGTGAAGCCATCTGTCCGACAGCTAAAGCTTGGTCAAAATTCACTCATGCACAACAGGACAATGGTCTGAAGCACACCAGGAAATCTTTGTCAGAACAGCTGAAAAATAAAAGAATCACGGTTTTGAGTCAAAGTGCAGACCTCAACCCAACCGAAATGCTGTGGTGGAACCTTATCAGAGCTGTGCATAAGCGAATGTCCAAAAACCTCAATAAACTGAAGCAATTTTGTAAAGAAGAGGGCAGAAATTCCTCCAAAACGATGTGAGACTGATGGAGTCATACAAGAAAAACACTTCAAGTTATTGCTGCTAAAGATGGATCTACAGGCTACTGAATCACAGGAGATACTTAGTTTGCCCTTATTTATTTATTTTTCTTTATTTTTGTTAAATAAATTTATTTATTTTTACTGGAGACTCCTTCAATAATGTCAAATAAACATCTCCATACAGAAGACTATGTGTTGTATACAGTGTATAATGTATATAGATGCTATATGTATACCTGCCTGCTGTATATGTTCCTGCTATACAAACACACACAGCTCATAATAATATACATTCTACAACGATCATTAACATTTTAAAATTTAGACTTTATATTAATTACAAGACTGAAATCAGTACATGATGACAAAGGGAACTCGAAACATTTGAGATCTGACATTTAAAGAGACTCTGTGTGACCTGAAGGCCTGTGGGCCTCGTCTGGTCTTGTGGATTTTGGTCTGAAATGGAACTAAAAGACGCATTGATATGCTGAGAGTGAACAATCCGCGCTGTTGGGGATCCACAGAAGAACAACATGAATATGAATGTAACTTCCTGTTTTTTCTTAATTAACAATCAGCTACTGATTACATTACTTGCATCGTTAAATCCATTATCTTCAATCAAGAATAATGTGAACAGAAGCGATAAAAAAGGCGGTAGTTTTGCTCCAGATAGCTTTGTGTTGCTTGTGATTCTTTAAACTCTTGTCAGAATTCAAGTTACTGGTTCTCACTTAAATACGCACAGCGTAATCATGCGACACTGGGTAACTCCCTTTATCTCCAGCCTGGTATTTATCTAATTTGTTCTGTTATTCCCACAAACAGTTTTGTAAAAACCCCCCATAATGAAACTGGATTTACATTGCAGTTCACTTGGATTTTATTTTTATTATTTTATTTTATTTATTTATTTATTTAATTTGCTTTAGGCTCTCATCAAATAAAAAAATACATTTAAAAAAGGAAACGTTTTATGAGTAGTACTACGTAAGCACAGTACTGACCTATTTCCCGTACCAGCGCATACTTAGTGTGTGTACTGCATAGAGTCTGTTTTTACGACTATTATAAAAATTTTACATTGGTGTTTCGTCAGGCTAGTTTTGACATCAGGATTGTACCTAAAGATAACGAGTTATTACCTGTATGTTAGCTTTTTCGTGTTGGGGAGGGAACCTTAAATACAGAGTTGCAGCTCAACTGAACTTCTTGGTCAGGAGAGCAGAGTCTGTAATAGGATTTAAGTTGGACTCGCTGGTGTTGGTGCAGGAAAGGAGGACCTTGAACAAAATGCTGTCCATCATGTCCAACACCAGTGGCTTGTCCCTGTATGGAACCTTTGCCAAAAAAAAAAAAAAACAGCATGTTCTATCACAGTTCTTGGTCAGAGGGTTCCTCTATCCATACACTTTCTCAGTTAAACACGTTGTCTTCCCTCACAAAACATACTCACTGTTCACAGTCATATTTATTTTATTTTTTTATTTATCGATTTATCATGCAGTGCTCTTGTTTCCATTGACTTGCACCACCATTCACTTTGGCACTGCTGTAACTTTCAGTGCCTCCTTTTTTTTCTGTAGTCTATCAACTAATATTCATTATTCATTTCATTCTCTTTATATATTCCTATATTTTTTTATAAATATTTTACCGTAGTAATTTCTGTCGTATGTTCGTCTTCCATGTTATTTTTTTTGTTTTTGATTTGTTTGTTTGTTTTTTGACTACACTATACATGACTGAAGTGGTGTAATTGCTCCTACATGTTTTTCAATCAAGTTACTATCCTTCCTACTGGATGTTGTAAATTTCCTTCGGGACTGATAGTAGTATTTATCCATCTACAGTATCGATGCTTATAGAATACGAACAGAAAAAAAAAAAAAAAACACGAATCTCTGTTCACGTGTTGAGACATTCACAGCTTTATCTGAGTAGCAGCAGAAACAAAGGAAACTACAACGCAACATACTGTAGGAACACATCTTGTAGCAATCAGACGGCAGCTTATCATACCATTATTCTTATTACATACAGTATGTTTGTATAGGATAAAAGAAATGGGCAAAAACAAAAATTACGTTCTTTTCACTGTGTCTGCTGGATTCTTGCTTTCTTGGCAATTTTATGTTTTTTAAACTTCAAAAACTACAAAAGTCACTTTGTAAATATCTCTCGATCATGAAAAACCTTTGATATTAGATCATTTCATTTTAGTACAGAATCATTTGCAAACTTCCATCCAATCAGATTTTTTTAACACTGAAAATGCGTGGTTCATTTATGCAGTGAAAAGGTTTGCAAGTCAGTCTTGCGGTTTTGCAAATCTCCAACTCTCCTTTTCTACAGCTTGTACAGCTGAACAAATTTCACCCTTAAAGGGACACGTTACCATGGTAACTCAATTAGATGTATTCAGCCATGGCTATAATCATTTTACAAGCGCTTTGACTGAAATGAACTTTTTTTTGGATTGCTGCATCAGCGTAACGGTGCTGTTCCTCATGCATGATGAGCTCACAGGCTGGCTAGTGTCACCGTGACTGACAGTGAAGCAGACACTCTGGCTCCTCCCACGCATATAGCATCAGGACATGACCTTATCATCACTAGATGAAAGGATGAACGTTCTTCCTTTTCTTGTTTTTTTTTTCTAAAGGTCATCCTGTGAATGTGTTTTTGGGTCGCTTACCGTTTAACCAGATAGGAGCCTGGTGTTGTAGTATGACTGAAAATAACTGCCTGGGAGTGGTGCCAAGTGTAGCTGCAGCGTGCACAGATTGTACAAGAAGGGTTTTATTATAACTCAGACCTTCTCTGGACCAGCTTTAGAATAGAGACTCGGAGGAGAAAACTGCTTTCTGTTTCATCTGGAGTAAAAAAAAAAAAGTGTTCTGAAAAAGACACTAGGTGCGGTGCGTTTATAAGGACACTAATAAGACACTAATAAAGGGAATTATAAGTGCATTGTGTAAATAAACACCTCAATGGGAACAGTCTGATCCGACCTGAGTGGAATGAGAGGAGTGGTTAAAGTCTATTCAATCGGCAAATATTAGCCATTTGAATACTTGATCTGATCTTTTGTCGCATGGTTTCTTTCACCTAACTATATTTTTCCTCCACATTAGCTCCACGTCAGGGTAACATTTATCTCATTAACATTCCTGATTGAGAAAATCATTAAATCTGGAATATTTTGCTAAAGMATAAGTTCTTCATGTGGCTTCCATGTCGCAGACCAGACAAGGCGAGTCGAATGATTTTCTCAAACACGGTAGTAAATTTATAAGAAGACAGTACATGAACACACACAATGGGGAAAGAATTAACAAAAAAATAAATAAACAAATAAACAAAAAAAAATTTTAATTAAGGTTCTGAAGATAAATTTTTTTATTAACTCCCAAATTTTTACTCTTGCGCGAATTTCACAATGTATGGGTTTACTACTAAAAAAAAAAAAAAAAATCAGTGATGTATCGTGATTCTTTGGCGTGGTATCACCATATTGACTCCATAATCGTTTTTTTTTTCATTATTATAATTTTTTATATGTTTGCGTTAAAGGTGCTAAAATGTTGCCATTCCTCTATAATCCTACGGGTGGTGCACTATAAAATGTTCACACATTGAAAGACAGCAGAGCATGCCATGTGTTAGGAGTAAATTATTTGCTAGCTTTGTTTAGAACTGTAATAAAATGAATAAATAAATTATTAAATTATATGGAATTGAGATTAAATCGTAATTGTCTTAAAAATAAAAGGAATCGGTACCTAGGTATCATGATAATATTGTATCGGGGAACCCCTGGTGATTCATATTGCTATTTATTACTACATCAAGTGATGGTGCATAAACACTAGGGTTGTTTTTTTTGTTTGTTTTGTTTTTTAACGATACTGGTGCCAAATCGGTACTTTTGAAAGGGTACCGGCCCCTAAATAAAAAAAGGCTTAATAAAAATTTTTAAAAACTTTTAAATAAACAATATACTTAAAGTATACATAAATGTAAATAGATACTTTCATTAACATCAAAGTACAGTGGAACCTTGGATTACGAGCATAATTCATTCCGGAAGTGGGCTCGTATTCCAAAACACTCGTAAACCAATTTTCCCATAATAATTAATGAAAGCACATATTATTCATTCCACAGCCCAAAAAAATAAATACATAAAAATAATTCATACAATATATAAAGTAAAAATAAAACAAATTAACCTTCACTTTACCTTTAAAAAAAGTAAAAAATAAATCCCGACAGATAAGTGTTTCCGCTTGTGCACGCAGGCACCATGTATTGGTGTGTGTGTAAAATTAGCCCCTTCCCTCGCCTTGGCTTACACAGTAAAACTCCACCTCCCTCCCCCCACCTCGCTTTTTAAGCTTCACAACAAACACACACACAACGGAAACACTGTTTTAACAGGAAATAAACGAAATCTCTCTAATGGCACTCACATGAGCGCATACTAACGGAATCACTGCTGTAAAATAAAAAAAAAATTAACCAGCACTTTACCTTCGCGACAGAGAGTTTTCTGTGTAAGCAGAGAGTGTCTGTGTGTGTGAAGCCGAGGATGGGGGGGTGTAAAGGCGAGAGAGTGGGTGCGCGTGTGTCGGTGTCAAATTACGCGTGTGCACACACATTGGAGACACTCTGAAACACAGAGGGAGGTGTTGATTATACCAGTAAGAGACGAGCACTAAGACCCAGCAGGGGAGACGATTACCCACAATTCCACAGCACAAGAGAAAGAAAAGTCATTGGCTCAGTTGTGATCACGTGACGCTTGGTGTCAAAACAAGAGCACATGCGTGATACATGATACTCAGCACTCGTAAACCAAGGCTTGGTCGTTTTGCATGTCAAAATTTATTAAAAGTCTTTGCTCGTCTTGCGAAATACTCTTAAACCGCTTTACTCGCAATCCGAGGTTCCACTATAGTCCACTATAGGTATTCTTGGTACGATACAAACCAGCTTAAAATTTCAGCAATACTTTTGCAGGAATATGAAAATTATTGCCTTATCTAGGAAAAATACCACAACACTCCTGACTTCACTAGTGTTGATCTGACTAGGGCTGGACACACACACACACACACACACACACACACACAGCCAGGTGGTGTTCACAAGGTGCATCTCTCTACTTTTAGCTTCATTCCTCGTGTCCTCAAACGTTTCACTAGTTTCTCCCCCTTTTACACGCAACTACTAAAAGACATTTGTTGCAGGTCACGACGTCGGAATCTTTTGGTGTAAAATACAGACAAACCTTATTGACGTTTAAGGCATTTTAATTTAGGCGTGTTTAGCTTAGCGAGCTAACGCTACCTGCTGCCGTCAGAGCAAGTTTAATTAATATGTTCACGTGCTGCGATTACGAGGACGGTCTCATTTTCCGAGTTGTCCTTTTAAGTCGGAATGTGAAAATGACATGGACACTCGCGTTACTACACATCTTGGTTAGATTTGCATTATATGTGCATTTTCTCAGTCGGGAACTATTTAATTAGAATTATAAGAATATTAAGAATGAAGCAATCTGGTTTAAATCACATGTATCTGGGACATCCTGTGCGATTACAAAAACACTAAAATATCAATACCAGTTTTATTGAAATAAATTTGAAGACATAACCACACCCTACTTCACCTCCTATCCCAATATATATGTATACTTCACATGTACAGGAAATTACTTTTTTAAATAATTAGGGACTTTTTGATGCTTCTTATATAATTGACAGGATTAGGGCTTTAAAAAACAAACTCAGCTCTGTCCTCCTAAACACACACACACACCAAAGATGACACACTACCCTGCAGACACGAGGTGTTTTTCACATCTAATCCTTCTTAATCCTGTTTTACATGCATCTTAAGTGGCACGTGCGCCATACTAATAACTAAAATTAGTTTTTTATTTTTGAAGTAATTAAGTCGTGTTAAGCCCCATCAGAGCAGAGCCACCCCAGGTCCCGGTGTAATCCAGACGGCACATGAACAGGACTGTTGCTCTTGCTGTTTTTTCATGGTCACTGGACTCTCAGAAAGCGTAAACCACGCCTCCATCACTGGACACAGAAGTCACGCCTTCACTTCACACATCATGCCGAGACTCCGATGTGTTTGGAACTGACATATTTACACCCAACACACACATACACACATGCACAATATTGTGGCGGGAGGGGTGTGCACAAGAGAGAGAAGGAAAGACAGAGAGATGCCCGAGAACTTTTTTTTTCGCACACTTACGCAACGCTCCCAAGACAGCCAGATCTGGCAGTTATCGACAGGAAACGAAGCCGAGCTTTAGTTACGACCTCGCCGCAGTCATCGCCGTCGGTTTATTAATTCCGCTTGGATTTTCAGTAATAAGACTGATCGTTAATCACACCTGACAGGCCTGAAACGCCCTCACTGCTCATCATAACAAGAGCAGAAAGCGAGAGTCTGTAGAATATTAACGCAGCAGTAAATCTGAACGACTTTATTCCCATGAACGGCTTGATTGTTTAAAAATGTAAATGTAAAAAATGTAAGAAGATAAACACGATACCGAAGATTCCTGATTTATTCTTTCGGAGACATTTGACTTCAGTTGGTGAGGCCTAATTAGTTTGTGAGATACCGAACCTAGAAAACTTTTTTTTTTAATCTAGCAAGATTAATTCAAAACATCATACCATTTTTTTTATTAAGCAGGGTCTTTGCTAGAAAGAATAACTGTGAGAATAATATTGTGAATCATAAGCGTGGTGGTGGTTGTTGTTTATCATCGGCAGTTTGCTGTAGCCGCTCAGACTCTCCCCTGGGTTTTTATGAAGCACAATAAATTTGTGTGCCTCATCAATCATGTTAAAATGTGTATAATAAATAATGATTAAGAATTCATATACACCTGCTATAACCATTAATTAAGTCCTGTATCAATGCTGTATCCCAACACTGTGATCCTAGCCATTCTGCACAGTAGACGACGTTAGGGTTGCACCTCAGTTAAATCTTAGGCCTCTTAAGCTAAGAGGCACGACTACTACAGTAGGTGGCACTAGCGCTCGCATTTAAACAATATGAACTAACGCCAAAGACAAGATTTTAACATTTTACTTGATTAAATTAAACAAAAGGCTAAATTTCGATCAGAATCAAATGTCATATGCTATAATTATTATTTCTAGACCAACTTAAATAATCTTTTACCACAAACCACTTTTGATAATGTAACATTGTAAAAAATGTTTTTTTGTTGCACCGCTCGGGCAAGGAATCAGTGATATCTGAGACTAAATTGGACAATAAATTGACGTTGCCAGTCGTGCTGAAAACCAGCCAATTTCATGCACTGACCAATCGACCTCTGCATCACTATTATAAACATAAAATATATATATATGCTATTCAGAACTGATTAGCATTAGTCCTAGCTGCTTATTGTTTACTGAACTTCAGAAAGTCTGTTTATCCTGAACAATTTCAGCATCATCATGCACCGGTACTGAATAACATTAACTTTTATTGCACCTCATCAGTGTGTAGTCATACCTCAAATCTTCATTATATACGCATTATGCAGAATAAAACCTATTCACACACACACACCAGACGGCAACCAGAAGAAACTTGCCCGAGTGTACGATGTCATGGTGAAACTATTTAATTTGATATGCGCGTCCTGCTGTTATGCTTAAAGTTCACAGCCCTCGCCTTCGCCGTGTCACTAAATGGTCACTTTATCTGAGAAAAGACGCAGATGCGCACGGCAACACTGACAGCTAATTACGCTGATTATCTGTTATTTTAATATTTCGGTCTGTTTCCATGTAACTTCTGGCCTTGTGTTGCCGTTCGGTTTATGATGAATAATACATGATGGTTCTAGACGCGTCCGTTCTGGCTTGCTCTGGGAGATAAATGTTATTGCGGGATCCCAAGATAAATGCGGTCGAGTTTTTTTTTTTTTTTTGGCAACCAGACATATTCTACACATTTAAACAATAATTACGCTGCACTGGAGCTCATCCCAGGGAGCTCAGAACACAAGGTCAGGTACACACACACACACATATACACACACATACACACACATACACACACATACACACACATACACACACATACACACACATACACA
>QMIH01002163.1:14156-33991 GCA_003987875.1 Clarias batrachus
TTAGAAAACTTTCATCTAATAAGAATAGAACACTTTGGGATACATTCTTTTTCCGATTCTCTTCCAACACTCTTAGTCGTGTCTTATTTCTTACTTGTTTATTGAAATGTCACAAAAATGTAAGAATACAAATATCATTCGCATATAATTATCTTATCTGTGATCCTGCCACTGACTCGGYCCGCATTGAGTCGAGGTCTGTTTCTGCTTCATATCAGCGGGAGTCTGAGGTGCAATTCCATCTGCAGAGGTGACTTTGGTTTATAATTGAGTTTCCGCGGCGTGCGCACCCATCACCGATATTGCCTCCATTATGGGGTAACACAATTAGATAAGTCACATGTCCAGCTGAGACACACAAGGTCAGCTGGCTAAACCGGGCTTCACCTCTCACTCATATACTTCATTTACACAAAAGCCATCAGTCAAGCTTATTGACGTGTGTGTGTGTGTGTGTGTGTGTGTGTGTGTGTGTGTGTGCAAGCATGTGCATGCGTATCGTGACTGTATGTATTAAAACAACTGTACACAGCACATTTACGTCCAGAGGAAGTCTAGGTGAAGGATTACTCGACTGCATCCGTGGTGGAACAGTCACCATGGATGCCATAGTGTCCGTTTTGTTGATCAGGAGSTTCAACAATCCTATTCTGGTATACTGTACATCACATGCTTCACCACCTTGTGAAAACATGAGACAGAATTTCATTGTTTTGAATATTTGGATTAACGACGAGACGAATTGTGCATCTCTTAAGCGTGTCCCGATATTTTCTTTTTAAGTGCTCTACCACCACTTGTACACTAGGTGGCAGCAGCAGTGGTAGCGCCATAGAGCACATGAAGTTTGGAGAGAGAACCTAACCGACTCAAATCATGTGTAGACCAAAAAAGGGAAGCTGGTCAGAAGGATGTGTTACGGCATGTACTGTAGCACAGATTCACTGCACGAATGTAAACTTGCGGGGAAAAAAAATACAAAACAAAACACTGAAACAGCTCTTGATACATTAATGCTGAGATTTTTCACACGTTGAGAATTCACAGCAGGACCGTAAACACGCGCGCTGAGGCTTCTAATGCAGCTGGCTTTAAACTCAGATCCTGTGGACTGTGTCTGATGTAAATCACACTCACATCATAAAACAATGCGGAAGCACACTGTGCGATGGTGCAACCAGAAACTCATTTTGTTGTAGAAACACAATGCAAAACRTACAAAATAACATGACTATTGTTTTCCTAATCTGTACAAGATTCTGATGTATCTCCTAGATTTGATGCATACTGCATCAAATACAGCATAGCTGTACAGTTAGGGTTATATCTAAGTGATCCGCCACGCCTACTTCGATCAAAGGATGCAGGCTGCCTGTCAGTACCACATATTATTAAAACTACAGCAGGGGGCGGAGCTAAAAAAAAGCCCCAAAGTTATAGAATAGTCTTCCAAATAATGTTCGGGGACTAAAAACCTATTTACTTAGCGCAGCATTTTTGTAAACAGACTAGCCTTAGGTAAAGGAGCAGATCTGGGGGACTCATGGACGTAGAGTATTCTGGTGAACTGGTATGTTTAGATGCTGTCCTCCCCACTCTCATTGATCACTCAGGTTTGTTGACGGTGAGGTGATCGGTTGCTTTACATCTCAGTTCCCCCTCATGTCTGTGTTTCCTTCTGGCTCTCCCTTTTAGTTATGCTGTTATAGTTAGTCCTGTCGGAGTCCCTGCTTGCACTTTGCACTAAATATATATTCACCTTATACATGTTGACTGTGACCAGACCTAACTGTTATCTCTCCTTCTCTTCTGCTCTCTTTCTCTCCCTCCCTCCTTTTCCCTCTCTCTGTCTCTCTGTCGAGCTACACATGTCGCTCCTGAGTTGCCAGTGATCCAGACCCTGCTGCCCTCTGGACCTGTCTAACCCGTCCTGGAGTCCTGCTTCTGGTTGGAGATCTCATCACATGGAGCCCCGTGTGGTCAGCCYGGGATGCGTGTGGTTTCCACAAAGACTGTCCTGTCCTCGACTGATGCTGACAGCTGTTCTCTGGGGACCTGTGACTTCAGTCGTTCGATAGTTCTTGACTTGAATTTCCTACAGTCTACCTGAGCCTCCAGGAACAAACTGGACTCCTTTTAATTTAAACACATCTCCTGTTATACTGAATAAGAAAAAGAGTCTTACACATTATTATGCTGATCAATCCCTGCTATATGTTATCACCCAGATGAGGATGGGTTCCCTGTTGAGTCTGGTTCCTCTCAAGGTTTCTTCCTATTACCATCTCAGGGAGTCTTTCCTTGCCACCGTTGCTCTCAGCTTGCTCATCAGGGACAATCTTAACAATTTGATTCATACACATTCACATTTCATACAAACTTACTTCTTTTGATTATGTAAAGCTGCTTTGCGACAATGCCAATTGTTAAAAACGCTATGCAAATAAAATTTAATTGAATTTAATTGAATATCGCCACCTGCTGGTCTGGTATGCTTCGAAACCTTTTTTTTTAAACAAATACCCATATACTGTACATGAGGCCTAGGTCTAAAACTGGCCATGCTTTCTGGGTGGGACGGACTTACTCTACCTCCTCTGTCAATCACAGTGCCCCAACCATGGTTGCCAACTCTCGCGGGACAAATAAGCAGCCACACCTTCTTGAACAAGCCCAATGTTACTATAGTATGTTATGTGTATATAAAAAACTTATAATATGTTTCATACTATACATATACTATATACTATACTATATATATATGAATTTTGATGGGTTTTGCACGTGCACTTGACGATAGGATTCTTGCAAGAACTGTTCCAGAAGAGCTGACCTTCATGTCTTAAAACAATTGACAATTGTTGTTATTGTTACATAATTACCTAATTCTATATGTGTTATTTCATAGTTTCTCCAGAACTGTTCTAGATTGTAGACAAATAAATCATTAGAGAAAAAAGGTAGGACAGGCACAAAGATATCTGTCACAATCGGGCAGAATGCGAGATGGAAAAGGACAGGGCAGGAGTGTGTGACAGGTAACAAGACCATGTAAGCTAATATTAGCATATGAGGACGCTGTGCTTTTTTTTTTGGCCACATGCAAAATTACAAATATATTACTAGCCTACAATATAAAAACATATTCTAAAATATTACCACCTTTTTGAAATCTCTTATATCTGTTATAATCTCTTCATCTGTTATATTGTTCCATATCTGGACATACTTTTGGCGTGTTGGTGGCATTCTTAAATAATATAAGGAGACCCACCCATACATGGTCAATGATGTTTTTTCTCCTGTGAGGGGAGAGGAAAGGGGCGGAGCTGCAGACCCATAACAGCTCTGGTGGGCGGGATCTCTATGGTTTCTGTGTAGGTAGACAATGGGGTGTATGGGAGGGCGTTACAGAGCTGATTAGTGTGAGGCTGTGTACCCAGCGTTAAACCATGGATTCGAGGAAAAGGAGACCGTAAATGTAAAAAACAAAGTCGCTTGTCAGATTTGACTATCAAACAATATTAGTTCAAGCAAAAAACAAGCCACCCAAAAAATGCAACCAGCGTATACAAGAAAGAAAAAGAAGCCCAAGTCGTGTATTACTGTATAAGCGGTAATTATGGCCCCCGACCCACTGTAAGCGCCTGTGAGCCCTTAAGATATTCTTATTCTTAAACATGTTTTAGATTTATTTTTAAACTTTAAAAATGAGGGACGTGTTTTAAGAATCTTGCTCAGTACATTTCAAAGTGTAATGCAACTGCAACTAGAATATTTTGCAAACAATCTTACTAAAGTTAAACCTTTAGTTAGAGGAACATCAGTAAATCACACTAACCTGACTTTAAGTTCCTGCTGTATCTCTCTCAGGATATTTACTTGTGTTTATACTTTGAAAATTAAAAATCACTCACTCACTCATCATCTATACCGCTTAATGCTGTATTCAGGGTCACGGGGGGTCTGGAGCCTATCCCAGGAGGCTTAGAGCACAGGGCAAGGTACACCTTGGACAGGGTGCCAATCCATCGCAGGGCACAGACACACACACATACGCTCACTCATTCACACACTACGGGCAATTTGGAAACGCCAATTAGCCTAACCTACGTGTCTTTGGACTGTGGGAGGAAACCGGAGTACCCGAAGGAAACCCACCAAGCACGGGGAGAACATGCAAACTCCATGCACATAGAGACGGGAATCGAGTCTGGCCGGGGATCGAACCCGGACCCTGGCGGTGCAAGGCGGGAAAGTAAAATTATAAATGTAAATTCATAAAAATAAATGATTGAACATTCCTGTTTGTAATCAGTCTGACTCTGAACTGTTTAAATCTGTCCATTCAGATTCCCCGAGTCCTTCTTTAACATCACACACACGCACGCACGCACACACACACACACACACACACACACAGAACAGCAAACTGCCTGTAGAGCAAACATTCATTACCTCCCTCTTAGCTAGTTGATTAGAAGAAAAACATTACTTCATAACCATAAACACGTGTTGATAGACGTGTGTGTACATTATACGCTCCGTCTTCATTTGGCGCACGCTGAAACACAGATGCCATCTGTTCTCTGTCTCGTGTGGGTTTGATAACAGACCTGACGACCCGTTACACAAACATGCCACTCATTATCACACACAGAGATGTCAGGAGAAGGAAAAAAAAATCTTTCTTTTAATTTTTTTTTATGATTAACACTAGGATTTAAAAAAAAAATTGAAAACGTGATAAAAAAATCTTAATTTTAATTGAAAATCTCGAATCAAATCTCTGTCGATTATTCTCTGGGCTCATGCTGACAGTTGCTTTAATGATAAYAATTCACAGTTAGGCTTGAAATTCATATTTACAAGTCTTACACCTGCGCAGGTGTCACTTTATTACACGCTAGCAYTGAAGAAGCCCTACTACACAGTGAGTGATGGCCAATCAGAAAAAAGGGACAACAGGAAGAGAGTGTAAACTCAAACGGCAGTGAGAGTAAAAGCATCGTTACTACACTATAAAAGAGAAAAAAAAAAACACAAGACATGAATTGGTTTAGAATTTGAATGCGCCAGCTCTAACAACCCTCAAATAACCCATATTTCTTCTTCTTCTTCTTCTTATTATTATTACTTCATTCTCCCTCTGTTTCACTCCTCTTACTGTAGCTTACTGTACAATAGAAAGTCAAACACTCCTACTGGAGAGTCAGATTCCCTCACTGCTGCTAAATTACAATCACACCATTAGCAGGCTTTTTTTTTCAACAGTTTGTACAACCGGATCTAAGATCATGAATGTAGGGTACATAGAATTATAGAACCAAACGTGTGTGTAACGACTCAGAARGAAAACAGGAAACAGTCATGAGAAACGCTTCATCGTAGAGACCTTGAGGAAAGCGTAGCTGTTGAATCCCTCTCAAAGCGCGATCACAGCGCAGCTGTAACCAAATAAGAGCGAAGTCACTCGGGTTACTCAGTCATGTGAAGGCCATCTGAAGGGTTTTCTTTCAGCAAACACAAGATTTTGAAATAAGTTACACTTCCTAAAGCAACGCCATTAATTGGGCTGCCAATCAGCGACTTCTAAAACATGTGACTGAATTGAATGAATCTTATTGGCTCTAGAAAGTAACCCACTTTCTCACCAGAGAAAAGGTAAAAACAGCAACTGATTTACTGTATGTTAATATGCCTTATTTTTATTTATTGAATTCATTTCAGTTGAATTAATTCCAATCCATTGCAGGGCACACGCACTCATTCACACACTATGCGCAATTTATTAGGAACACCAATTAGCCTAAACTGCATGTCTTTGGACTGTGCGAGGAAACCCTCCACGCACGGGGAGAAGTTGCAAACTCAATGCACACAGACCCCGAGGAGGGAATCAAACCCAGAACCTGTTATCTTTTTTTGAGGACACTTCAAAACGCTGCAATATTTCTGACATCATACGTCCCTTTTAGCCAGTAATCCATGTGTACTTCTATAATATAAAATGTTAACTACTAATATTTGGCGCTTTGTTTTTAGTGAATAAGTTGGTTTAGCAACCCAGTAGTGCACTCAGAAGTGCACTCCGTAGTGCACTCAGTGGTGCCAAAACAAAGCCCCAGTTGCGACGTGTCCCTCAGTCCCAGTGTCAAACCCGACAGCCTCTCATTTGTAATGATTAATGTGAATTTTTAAATATTCAGAAGCCGTAGCAATGTTATCTGTCGGATATCGATTTAGCCGGCGGTATCATGTGAGGCGTTTATTTAATAGCCCCGTCTCACTCGTGTGTGATGAAATATTTATCGCTCCATCATCTACAGTTACACTTGCTGTATAAATCTGATGGGCAGCGGCAATACATCCATTATGAGGAAACACTGCGACTAGTGTTTCATTATGGTCCTGCTCATAAACAGGATAATTACGTGGCGAACGGCTCACTCAGATCCCAAATGAATCTTTTTTAAAATGCAGTCAGCTTTGTTCATAGTATGTGCATACATTTGCTGGCAGCTACTGTAGACTTTTAGCTTAGCATCTTTATGACAAATTCTTGCACTAACCTCTCACAGTAGTGGTTAACACACTTGGCATTGGAGTGTTATCTGATTTGAACGATTCAGCAGGTGAGTCAGGTTTGACTCGACAGGTGAATCAATGCCTCTCAGCGTTCAGTGGTGGGTTCATAAGTTAAAAGAATGATCGACTCAATGAAAAGCTATGAATTTAACCCCGACTGGGATTGTTGCGTTTTAAATTAAAAAGGAATAATCTTGGACATTATGAGGCGCATTTCATGACACAAAGGAGGAAAGGGAAGGCTTATGAAAGCATGATTCATTTATGGTTCAGGCATCACTGCAAGTCCTTCTAGTAAATTCTGTCCACGGTGATAAGACACGCGTACGGACTGAGAAGAATAGAAATAGTTGTTTTACAGATAGATCGCAAAAACAACAGCGTGATTGGGTTGTTATACTGAGCCGAAGTGCATGTTTAAAATGGCTGCCATTTTGAGTGTTATGTTTATGTCACACAGCTAGTGATTACCCTGACATATTAGCCATGTTAGCATGGTATGTAGCACGTGTGTGTGTGTGCTAAGGTGTCCGTTCGTGCACCAAAAAGATTCTGTCATTAAGACATCAAAATGACAAGGCAGCAACGGGAAAGAAAGTAACACCGCCGCAACGTTGCCAAGGTTCGCCAGCGCTCCCATCTGTTCTGTCTCATCGCAAAGACCAAAGAATCTGTCCTAACACATTAATAATTAATGACTGATCTGTATCGAGGGGTTAATGAATGGAGATCCTCGCCCTCCCTGTGCGGCCATTTTTTATATTCTGCTCATACTCCTTCCTGCTATGTGTGTGTGTGTGTGTGTGTGTGTGTGCACACACTTTGTCTTAATCTCTTTATGGGAACAGGATGTCCAGACAGTGCAGAGAACGCAGAAATGCTGACATTGTGAAGGCTATCACATCACACGGAACACAAGCTAAAAAGGGCAGCAGACAAAATATTTTTAAAATTAAATAATAAAGATAAAGAATGCAGAATATATTTTATGTATCCTTTCTTTGTCTGTTGTGCTGTTTACGCTGAAAATATTGCAAAAAAATATGTTAGCGATAACGCCATACAAAGCTAGCATTAAATAAGCTAACATTAGAAAAACTAGCACTGAGAAATTAGCATTAGTGACACTATCATTAGAGACGCTAAGCTAGCAGATTTTAGAAACAAAATAAATATACTGTAGATACGATAGATAGATTTTTTTTTTATCGCTAAACATGTTCCAAACATGGGTTTACAAATAATTTGTTTAGCTAATAGAAAGATATTTGTATTTTAGCTAGCATTAGTTTACTTCATTACCACATTACCAGTCATGTACTGTATGCAAGCTTACACTAGTTAATGATAACGCCATGCAAAGCTAGCGTTAGAGAATCTAACATCAGTGATGCTAGCATTAAATAAACGAATATTAACAAATCTAGCATTTAATAAACTAAGGTTAGAAAATGAGAGATGTTAGCATTAAAGAAACTAGCATTAGTGATACATGTACATTCACATAATTATAGATGCTAGCATTAGAGAATCAAGCATGAGAAAAACCTGACATGCTAGCATTAGAGAAACAAGCATTAGAGAAACCAGGGTTGCTAGCATTAGAGAAACTAGCATTAGTGACGTTACCATTAGAGACACTAGCTCCCAAACAGAGCTAAGAAGAAAAAGAAAAATAGATAYGAGACAGATTCTTTTTACTGCTAAACATTTGGTWAGTGTTCCCAAACATGGACTCACAAGTAATTTGTTTAGCTAATACAAACCACACAAGCTAATTTAACTAGCATTAGCTAACCCCTACCACATTAACAGTCATGTATGCACACTTTTACAGCTAGCTGGTTATAATCTGTAAAAAAAAAAAAAAAAACTTTGACAGATGACAGCTAAAATGCTAACATCAACTAGTTAGCTATAAAATATACAGAAAACGTTACAATAGGAAAAAATACAAGAAGAAAAAGCAGAAACAGACACAATGCTAAATGACAATATTTCTTTTATTCTTCTCTCTCTCTAGATTTTAAAGGTTTATTATTTACAAACAAACAAAAAATGTCTGCATAAAGTTGTAAGAAAGTATACATTTTATCATTCATCWTTCCAGATCAAATAACCCAGTTTTCGKTTTTTTTTCTTCAGTTAATTATATATTCTTCTTCTTTGCGTTTTTTTTTTTTTTTTAACTGCACACAATGAGCACAATGAAAAGATGAGCTGGCTTCGCCGCATGTTCCCTTGCCTCGCTTCTTCATCAAGCCGGAAATGAAATGATAATCTGATGTGCATCCAGAAGACTTTGGGTTTTATTCCCTTGTTTATTTGAAGCACAGTCTGTCTTTTGTTCTCTTTAGTTTTCATCCTCTCTTCTCTCTCTCYGTTTCTCTTTCACACACTCATACACACACAGACAAAGATAAAGACAAGGGGATGAACAAAAAGCCATAGRACAGGAGTGTACGTGCTGGTTTCTCAAATGCCTTCACACTATACGACTGATGTTTATCTTTTTTTTAAATTTTTTTTAGCATAGTTAGCACATGCATGTGTGTGTGTGTTAATAACTCAAGACTAGCATGTTAGGATGCGTTTCTCTTCCAAAGGTAAAGTGCAGTATTAAAAAAAAAAATATCTGTAGCTGAACATTGCTAACGCTACGCTACAGTAGGTCAGAGGCGGGGATTTCACAGAAACTAACAAGAAAATAGTTTTTTCACAAACAAACAAAAAAATTTGCATGACAAAGTAAGGCTGTGTTTGTTAAAATTAACAAAACACACTTGAGTAACGTTTAGTAACTTGAGTAAATACCATATCCTCTTAGGATCACTCTACATTCATGCTAGCACACGCCATGTGCAAAATGGACCGGAGATTTCAGGTTGCGTTTGGACTGAAATGTTTTCAGTTCCATCCAAATTAGTACGACGTGTGATTCTGTAAAGTGACAAATGCGAGGACCAGTCCGACATTTCTTTACATCCCACTCATGACTTTACTATTCGGGAAAAAAAATTATAACAGTTTCATTTTATGATTTCACATTTAATTAATGTGCACGGAGACAGTATGAAGATAAATAATGCTCGAAATAAAGAAAAGGCGGTCGATGCCTCGGGTGACTGATTTGGATTTTTTCCAAATCTAATCAGAAAACGAACCTACTGTAGCGCTAAGCTGAGCATGTGACAAATAAACCAAAGGACAAGTTTTCACATCGAACAGCATTTCATTTGTGTTTAGCGAGCTTAAATATAGAACAAAGCTACTACCATTTCTCACAGGATTTATATATATAAAAAAAAACAACATAAAAAACAAAGCTGGACAGGAGGCGAGCGATACAAACTCCACTGATCATTGATAATGTGAACGCTACTGGTTTGAGTGATTTTAGTGACAAGTTTGTTTCTATTATTGGAAATTTGATTAAAACCATCGGAGACAAGATAGGATAAGAACAATAACTGCAAAATCAGGAGTTAAAAAGAATGACAAAACAGCCCCTCACACACCTCTGTGTGCTACTCTACACCCTATACACTATGGCATAGTGAGACATAGTGACTTCTCACTTCATTCTTCTCACAACATCTCAAATCATACTAAATGCAATGTATTGCGAGTTTCGTACCGAAACGTTTCGTTATCGGAAAGTGCAATTCGAAGCATGTTACGCTTTGGCCAGTTTTGCTCCACGCGCTCGAATGAACAACATTCATTTTCACAAGTGCTCTGGAACGTTACACACAACTTCATTTGCATCCCAGACCTACAGGAAATTGCGTTATTATTATTATTGTTATTATTATTGTTATTATTACCGTTGAGTTTTATGCAGAAAAACAACTTGTGTGTTAACGTTAAACTTTTAACGTTTAATGTTAGAATTCGCTTGATTTTGTGCGTTTAATACAGTATTTTTACAGTAAATGTACAGTTAATGCAGCTTCATGAGTTTAACTAGGTAACGTATAAAATAATTACAGATGACAAACACAACAACAAACTGTAATCACCAAATTGATGCCAAATGAATTGTGCGTTTTGCTAGCATACAGTATGTACGGAAAGATTTTGTGTAAATTCGCAAGCKTACTAATAAATAATATTCCATACAAATGAATTCCTGTATATTGAATTAAGTTCTACTGTAATTATTAAACCCCTGTATGAGATAAACTAGGGTTAGATTAAAGCAGGATCGAAACAACAAACTGAGAAGCTAGAGMTGCGACGTATTATAAGATTTACTTTAAGCATGAGGACTTTGCCAGGAAAGTACTGTATGATGAATAGATAAATGCTGTTCTTTTGCTGCCTTCAAGTACTAAGCATGAGACAAAAGTATTTGGAAGGAAATATAATTTTACGTTTTTATTCACATTTTTAAAAATTTCTTTTATGTTTTTTGTTTCTTTGTTACTGTAACCAAGCAGATGTTGAGGTTTCTTTAAGCTCTCTGATTTTTATAACAATTATAACAAACATTCATGAAAACTCCAAACAAACAAATTCCTTTCTTTTCTTTTCCTAAAATTGGGCCTCTATTAGGAGTTTGTAAGAAAATAGTTTCCTCCGTAACTCTTTCATCTCAGGATGAGTTTCTGCGTCGCTCATGGTCATGTGATCAGCAAACAAATAAACATTAGATAATTACAGATCTCGCTATTTTTTATTTTAGAAAACTAGAAATTACAGTATAGTGAGCTGTTTGCACATAACATCTTGTAATTACGACGTATTCTACAGGACCCGAAGGTAACCTTCTCCTTTCGAGATTCCTTTTCATTTGGCCATCTTGCTATGGTGATTTATTTAAAAGACGTCAAACAATTACACACCCAACTGTGCGTGCGCGCACACACACACACACACACACACACACACACACACACACACACACACATATATAACAGGAACGATGAGACAGGTGACATATGGCTACAGTTTTAGGCACAAATACTTAAGAACGTGCTTTTGGTGAAGATTCTTCTGATACATTTCTGTTACACGTACACACAAACAAGTCGTTTCCAGGCAGACAAAAAACATCTCACAATACACTAAAACGTCGACGATTTTAAATAGTTTCTTCTGTAAGTATTTGTGATGGTGCATGCGGTAACGTGGAGATGCCTGGGGGTTGGGGTTACTGCAGTGCGCAGAGGTTCTGTGAGTCCTGTGAGTCTGAAGCGTGTTGTAAATGAGGCTTGAAACTCGAGGCTCGTATCTCTGACGCTTCACTGACGTCTCATTTAACCCTCGTGTTCTGTTCACTCTTTACATCTCTTTAGTTTCTTTAAACTTGAGCCTTATCTCAGACATGGGGACAAGAGATTTCTGCAACACGTAATACGACGGTTTAAAATATTAATTTTTAGAGAAGAAGATAATGATTAAAAAAAAAAAACTCAAATGATTTTCAGCATTATGTTCAGTGACTTAATAAACGAGTGAATCACCGCCATAACCAAATGATTCGTGCACACGCACACATACACACTAATAAGAGTAAGGAAGAAACAAATCTCAGTCATGATCAAACGATTTAGAAATTAGAAAACACTGAACCAAATGCGAATGGAGTGAATATATATCATGAATAAACGATACACTGATTCACACAGTGACTGATTCACTGAATCACACGTGGCCAAAATGAGAGAAGAGTGAATCTTTAGTTATGAATAAAAAATAGACTGATTCCCTGGCAAACACACCGAGTGATTCACCAAATCACACACTGACTATATGAAAATGACTCTTACCCACATGAATGAGTCATTAATCAGTCATTACCAAATGACTCTCTGATTCACACACTGAGTCAAATGAAAGAGGAGTTAATGATGGAACGATCCACTGGATCATGAAGTACAACTCAGGTTTGGGACACACCCATGATCTGCAGCTGTTTAATAAGCACTATTCGGATAAATACAAAATGCAAACCTACAGTACATACTGTATGAACAGGTTCTCAGTACCTGAGCGAATGAAGGATACTGATTTGCTCGCTTAATTAAAAGGTGATTCTTTTAAAAAGGACTGAAACATCTGTAAAGAAAATGTATATAAAGCTTAGAACCGTGCCAGAACATCACATTAAAGACAAAACATAAGGCAATGAGAGGAAACGAGGCCGTCAACGATACAAATTCGTACAAATTAGTTTTTGGGTGTTAATCTGCTTATGAAGTGAAAAGACACCTTTAAACAAAACATCTTTAGTAAATCTAAAGAGTGAACAGAATATAAGGGTTATTATTAAGCACGATAGATCTGATCTACCTGAGCCCCAAGCCTCTTGGAGAATGCTTTCGCACAAACACACACACACACACATGAGAGAAACCTTAATGCAACACAGCTTGAGCTTTAGTTCGTTTCTTGGATATGTTAGAACTGAAACAAATATTTTTCTTCTGTTTGCTTCTAGACTGTGAGACAGAAAGAAACCCTGACTCAGTGACAGCGAGGCACAAACCCGTGTACCGCGCGGATCAGATTCATCCTGACGTATCGCTCTGCGCGTCAGTGACGCAGCCAATATGGATTTATTTCCTCCCATGCATTCTCTCTCTCTCTCTCTCTCTCTTTCTTTCTGCATTAAAAAAAGAGTTGTGCAATGGCTGTGTAAAACCTACAGTTGGGTTAGTGGCGCTTGTAATGAAGTGTACAGAAATGAATAATTGACCGATCCTAAGCCTCAGCTGTGCGTTGTTCCTGTTGCTATCTAGGTTGAATTTCTGAAAAATAGATTAAACTGCCTACCTGAAGACATAAATAAATCGGTGAAAAGCCAACAACCGGGGCTATCGCTCTTCGCTTCAGCTGAGCTTGCTAGTTCGTTTTGCTCTGTAAAGTTGCTGCATAGCGGATTAGAAAACAAAAAAAAATCATTAGTAAGGACATTAGTTTTAATCCTACATCATAGTTGCTTTTAACTATGGCAAAAAAAGGCTACCCTATATTTAGAAATTTGCGCTATGCAAACATGCAATGCCAACTGTAAACACTAGGGGCACTAGTATAACACCATCTGACCTGGTGTCTACACATAACTTGCAATTCTACACACTTGTATGAACTTTTAAATCACAGTGATGTTAAATTCTTGCTTCTGATCAACTCCAAAGGTTTTGATTAAACTATGGTTTCTATGACTACGATCTACACATTTTTTTCCTTTTTTAAAATTTTTTTTTTTTACAAAATACGCTCCAGATATTCAGCTTAAATCACATGCATTTTTTTAAAGATGTTTTTGAAAGGAGTCTCCAGTGTCGGCGCTTTGTAACAGTGTAACTGCTTTCTGAGACATCTATGCTTTTCTCTGTGGTTTCATCATAAACCTGCGTTTTGTTTTCTTCAAGATGGAGGACGAAATAAACTCTGGTGAATTAACGACTAGTTTATTGCTGCTGTAACGCCATCGGGAACTGGAGCTACGAACGAATTTAAGTATGATGGGGAAGAACAGGAATAACAAACTAAGAGAACATCTAACTTCAGGATGTTAARAGTAACTGGGCGTTTAGCGGCAGTGCTKGGGATTGGTCAGGCGTGTAAGAGACGTTTGTAGCGAAAAATATGATGTGAATCTTTGAAAGTAAATTGCTTACAAAGAAAAAARMAACAACAAATTTATGCAACTGCATAGMGTTTTACAGAGTAATGTGAATTGCTTAAGTGTAATACTGACATAAAGAAAAAAAAAATCTGCACTGTTCAGCTTACAGTAATGATATGGTTCTTATCGTTCATGTTTATTGACGTTCTATAAATACCCGGCCCATTTAGAAACGACGTCCTGAAATATCTTTGCTTTTAGACTACAAAAAGCTTTTTGTCCCATCATTGATCTCTCCACGCTGATGTTCTCCGGTCTCCAAAGATCACTATAAAAGCTCGCACCAGCTTTTACAGCGATATATAAATCCCGTCTCGAATAAACGATCACGCCGTGGTTTGCATTAAGGTTTGCGTATGTCTAATGATAATGTGAACTTGTGATTGGTGTCACTTATGTACATATGCATATAGCTATAAATATTTATATGTGTGTGTGTGTGTGTGTGTGTGCGTGTGTGTGTGTGTGTGATGTCCAGGCTTCAGACTGGTAAGACATTGCCATGTTTGAGAACGCACCACACGTTATTCTGCAAGGACTAGCTCTACAAAACTATTTACAACACACATATAGTTTAGTCTTTATATCACAGTCTATTGCATAATGGTGATAATCTTTAGTTTATAAATATTATAAATATACACAGTCAGACATTTCATCGTGTCCTTCTCAGAAACCAGGGCTAGAATAGAATCCACCTGAACCCTAAACAGGAGAAATGAATAGAATAAATAAAGAAAGGAAAGGGAAAAGAAAAAAAATATATAAAATCAGCAACTTTAATTCCCTTTGATCCCGTAACACTGCCTCGGTCTTAACACTACACCTTAGTTACTGGACTGTTGTATTGCAGAGGAGAAACGAGCTTTCCTCCCCGTGCTCTCCATCCTCCTGACAAATATACCATCCGTTGAACATCGCTGAATGGTTGTTGTTTTTTTTTCTGTTTTTTTTTTTTTTTTTGAGTGCCAGTATTGGTTGATTTGCGTGTAGGTTTTCCACAGTGATGCCAAAAAAAAGCTGCTGAACACTGGACTTGTATTTGGACATCGCCTCAAAAGAATAAATTTAAAAAAATTTTTAAAAAAAGCTTGCCAGCTTTCATTTTTCATTCCAGTTACGACAAACGAAAAAAAGAAAAAAAGAAAAAAACCCTTGAAACCCTGACACGTCCATCGTATATACATATCAGAAAGGAAGACTTTCATTTATACTAGTGTTTTCCCGCCTTTTTTTCGTATAGGCAGTGCCAAATATTCTAGATTTACACGTATATATTTGTATAATATACATTCTTACGTTGAAGGGGAAAGGTTTCTAAAATAGAATATGATACAAGGGCGAGTCTGTACAGGATATCTACGAGGTTGGTTGGAGGAAGAAACAAAAATACTCATCTCTTTTTTTTCGCAAAATCATTTTGTTAAAAAAAAAATCAATCAATAAATAAATGAAGAAGAATGTCAAAAAAAAAAAAAATCATAAATTCGATGCAAACCGCATCTTGTCTTGTTCAGTCTCGGTGCCGCTGTTTAAGACGGCCGACTCTCTCCTGGATCCCATAGGATCTCTGTGCTGGACTGTAGAGGGCGCCGCTCGCACTGGTGGTAGCGCTCCTGATGACATTTGTCGGAAGAGCGCCACCCTCGGAGGGACAGTGGCGCGAATGGCACCCTGCTGTGGGACACAGCCGGGGGCTTGTGGGGAGGGGCTTGCTGAGGGCTGGATGGATGCCAAGGATTCTCCGGAGGATTGATGTTGCCTGATAGCTAACGAGGTCTCGTGAGGCAGCGAGGGCTGAGAGGCCGAAAGATGGCGCACGTCCCTGCTAAGACTGCTGTGAACCTCGTTTCTCTGCGGGGATGCCTGCTGCGGCTGCGACGACTGCTGCTGTTGCTGCTGCTGCATCGCTACGGCCGACAGCTGGGGAAGGAGCGACAGCTGTGAAGCCGTGGGCGAGCCGTACTGGAAGGTCCGCCCTCCCGTGAATGAGCAGGGAGACATGACGGCGCCGGGCGTCGGCTGCTGCTGTAGGGGCGTGGCAGGGTTGACTGGTGATGAGAAGGCCACGCTTCCAGCGAGGCGAGCCGCAGGGATGATGGACGCCGAGGTGCTGTAGGTCATGGGGGCTATAGGGGTCATGGGCGAGGATTGCAGGTGCTGCTGGAACTGGCTGTTTGCGAACGGAGGCTGAGCCGGAGAGTTAATGATGGAGTTTCCGGACATGGGCGTCGAATTCGCACCTGTGACCGACTGCTTCCTCTCCACCATCATCACCATCTCCCGGTCCTGTCGGATAATCTGCTTCAGAAGCTCGTTCTCCTGTGTATTGAACACGCCGGCATTCAGGTCCTTCTGGAACTTCTGGAGCAGGAGCGAGTTCTTCTTCCCTGCAAAGAACGGAAGGTTAGCTAGCTACGATGAACACCGTGCAGCAGATGAAAAGTTACAGCACATGAGGTGGGAAACAGTGAAGATGTAATGGAGACATAGGGACAACATGAAGGGAAGACTAATAACTGGAAAGAAACACAACGCTAAACAAAATTCAACGAATCTAAAAACACGCGGGCTCGACCCAACACTATAAAGAACTCTAATACATGATCTACTACATTAATACATTRTCAGGTATCAGGAATGATATCGTTTTCTAAGACATTATCAGGTCACATACACGACACACACCTTAGCATTACCTATTAACTTATCCATGAGAAAGCARAATGTTAACCCACTTGACTGGCTTTATTTTAACTGGACAACAAATGAACCTAATATGTAATGTTTAGTGCAATAGCTAAACTGTTCATAAAGATCCGAGAGAGCCTATTTTAAGCCCATTAAGACTGAGATCATTTGGAGTCCGTGACATGCGACCGTTAACTGAAGATTAGCTCTCGACTGCAGTAAAGACAAACAACACACCAAGGTGTTTCAATCAGGCCTTTATGTATGTAGTTCAATACTACCCTGACAACATGCTTGAATGCTAATCGACTCCCATAATCATGGGAATGACTTTTAATCATAGCTCTAGTGAGTAAAGATAATCACAGACTCTGTCAGAGGTGGAATGTAGATGCAGAACCTTCTCGGGCGTGAGGAACTGTCAGAATCAAGGCACTCGAGAAATCAATTGTGGTGACAAGCATCGATTAGACACCGCATGTGAGGTGTGAGGTGGAAAAAATATGATTCCGAAGCTAGTGTTTTTTCAACACGGTGTGGCAGAGCGAATGACTTGCAGTCGATTGTGTAAGAGGCTTCGATTTTGTAGCGCACACAGTAACTTCAGCACTCAGCGTGCGGTAAAGGCAGAGGTGCATCACAAGGCCCTTTTTTCTCGATAGAACAATATACGAGGGATGGTTAAGCCAGGTTAAGCTGGGACTTGWAATAAAATTTCTGGTTAAGTGAAGACGTAAAAGCGATTGACATTTTCCTAACCCTAGGTAAAGACAAGYACAGTACAGTGATGAGACTTTTASCAGTGAAACACTTGAACGGTGTGAACGTTTTAAAGAAGGCTGTACGTCAGTGAGTAACAATCCCGGCCGGGGTGKCTCGAAGCTCACTGCAGATGTTCCTGTGAACATTCAGCGAGTGGAACGCCTGATAACCGCCTGAAAATCGCCGGATAACTTGTCGMCAACGKGCGGAAGAGAGACATCTGTCTGTGGGAACTGGACACACTGGGCACATAATGACTCACCAACACCACTTGGACATTACAGGAACTCTGAGAGTTATCGGCCCATCCCCCTGACCTCGCTCCAAGACATTTCCACATGTTTGGGCAATTAAAGGAGTTCCTGGGAGGCCGGCGTTTCAGACATGAATAAGACAGGCAGTCCGATCATGGCTCCGGTGTACTGAGAAAACTTTCTTTCTACTTTGATGGTGTCCAAGCACTTGTGAAACACTGGGATAAGTGCATTAGTGTAGCAGGGGATTGTATAGAGAAATAAAGTTTTTACTCTCATAACTACTGCATGTTCTGTTGTTCTGCGCAATCAAAAGTCCCACTTTGACTTGAACACCCCTTGTGTCTTTATAGGAACAGACAATTAAGTTTTTACTGGCTGCCAAGCACAAACGAACAAACAGTTTTAAAATGGTCGCTAGCTATGTAGCTGAGGACAGGAGCAGTGCACACTGGGTAGTCGTGCCATGTGACATGCTGATGGAAACTTACTGTAAGATTAGCAAAAAAGCAGAAAATAACAGCTCACAACACCGATGGCCAAACATGAAGGCACCAAATGATAACGGAACATCTGGAACAACCTAAACAACCTAAAACCCTAAAATCCCAGTTTCGGTCCCACAACTGCCAAGGTGTCCCCATTGGGCCTGTGAGCTAGGCCCATAACCCTGAACTGCTCACGTGTGTAATGAAACACAAATGTAAGTCGCTCTGGATAAGGGCATCAGCCTAAATGTACCGTAAATCAGTTTTTCTTTCTCYAACCCCTCTTTGATCCTCTTCTTTGTTTTCCTAGACCACGTTCTCTGAAATTCTGAGCTCCCCTTCATTCCTTCTGTTAATGTTCTCTCATTAATCTTGAGTCCGGTTGCAGTACTGTGCCGCTGCTCTGTTACATGCCACAGATATCTAAACAGGTGTGGCGAGGTGCAGCATGTTTTAGGCTGATTACCTGGACAAGGGCGTTGTGTAGCTTCCCGTGCCAGCTCTGTGATAAAAGCCTGTGTAGGTGGCCACGGATCTGCCTGTGAGGGTACTTACGAGGTTACACTAACAGTTTTATTTCTTGGCAAAAGCTCCAAGAATTCATTAATTTTCTTCCCAGGTTTAACCATATCCAATTCTCACYCTCTGGATCACATACTGTATGGCTGCCAACTCCAGCAGGATGAACCATCTTTCCAAACTGCTGCTCATGATGTAGCTACCATCAAATTAAATTTGTCCTACAMATAAAGTGATTAAGGACTGTTACATTAGTTTGAACTCCGGGACACAACGGTACTGTCAAGATTTGGAACTTGAAATTTATTGCATTTTTTAACAAACATGGAAAAATGGCTGGGAACAAGAAGATATTTGGATCTTTTCATTTTGATCGGAAGGTCGGCCAATTCCCAATCACAAATGGYTCTCACGCTGTTCGGATTAGGATTCAGGCAAAAAGTGGAAAATTGGTAGTAATTAAGAATATGATAAGATCTTTGGTGAAATGTTGCAAAAACCTTATTTTTTTCCATTTTATTGTCATGAAGCAAAAAAAAAACTGATAACAATGCCASAGTTTGGCTACAGTTTCGCATTTATATTTATCATCAAGCAAGCAAAGCCCATTGATGGACTTAATAGGATGGGTCTTATTGACAGCTGAGATTTATCCGTCATTCCCAGAGGGCAGTGGCGGTTACTCATGCCAGGACACAAATAGTTTTTTATGTTGTTTTATTATATTAATTTGAAATTGTAAAGAAAACAGTATTAGGTAACAGAAAGAAAGAACTGGAATTTCYTTCTTTGCTAAGTGATTGGTTAGCAGAGCTGAAAGATGAACATGGCTTTTTCCCCAACAGTACACAAATGTACATTACAAACAGTCTGCTTCTATGTCAGTCTATTCTT
>QMIH01002164.1:0-29184 GCA_003987875.1 Clarias batrachus
AATCTAAATCTATAAGTTAAAGACACTGAAAGACGAGCTGAAGAGTTTTTACTCACATGTGGATGTACAGAAGTTATTTTATTACATAAATCAGGACTATTTCCTGAAGTAGACGTGTGTCCTGCTACACTCTGGAGACATGTCCTCCAACATGAGTGTGTCTGAAAAACAGGCCTTAAAGGAAGAAGAGAGGTGAGTTACTTTACATTCAGCAGTAATAAWCACACACCGTCTCATGGGAATGTAGAACATGGGACTTGTGTGAAAAGTGTTTGAGGAAAAATAAGAGGTTTATTAKTGAACAKTCTCCTGAGTGAGGAAGTAGTCAAGTAGTAGTCGAGTCAAGTCAAGTAGGCTTTTATTGTCATTCCAATCATATACAGTTAGTACACAGTGAAACGAAACAACGTTCCTCCAGGACCAGGGTGCTACATACATGTAACAACATAAATTTACAACATAAATTTTACATTTTTAAGTAAGAGTCTAAATCTGTAACAACATCCTTAAGTCTTAAACTGTTTAGTGACATTAATGTTAAAATGTAACCGGTATGGAGCTAACAGGTCCTTCTGTTTTGTAAAAACTGAAAAAGTCATGATTAGCCGTTAGCAAGTTACTTAGCTAGCATGTCAGTATCATTGTAACAGAGATGAAACCACTGTACGTACTGTATTTCCCTTTGGGTGTAAATTCAAACATTTCCTTAAACACGACTCGTGTCTAGACCATGTATTACAKTAMTGAACCTGAGCACTCGTACAGTAAGACTATTATCAGCTCCATTAGAAAGATGTSCACAGCTAGCACTGAAAACATTAGTCTAACTAATGTCTAACTTAGACTTCTGTAGATTTTAAGAAGTTTACAGTGACAAATTTGAGTTCAGTTTTCTGCATTTCAAACACAATGTGAATATGTAAGTCCAGGTTGTAAAAAGTCTCACTACATTAAATGGATTTTATTAGACCTTGTTCCAATTCTACTGAAGAAAAGAATGAAAAAAGTGAAGCGTTTGTGTGAGAAGAAGGAGAGAACATGGAGAGTTTCACTGCTTGGTGAAGGCTTGTAGGAGCTGAAGCTGTACCCTGGTCACTTTCTGACTTCAGGATCTCTGGAAGTTTTGTAGTAAAAATCATAATCACAGTGAATCTATCAGTTACTGCAGTCTGATTTTCCTGACTGTGCAGCACTGACTTTGGCCTTAACTTTGCTAATATGAAATAAAGTATGAAGTTCTCATACAGATGGTCCTCAATAGGAATAATAGATTTACCTTCATCTCCCGGCGGCAGCATTTCGGTTTGTGTTGCTGGTTTTACCACTCAGTGGTGAAAGCCAGCAACACAAACTCATAATCATAGACCGACACGTCAGACCTTATTTCATTCTCTCAAGGATTAATGAGCCGCAGTTCCTTTAGAGCTGCACGTAGTAGCGGATAAAATCAAGTGTAACATTGTAATTAAATAAATTCATAATCACAGTACTAAAAATACACTACAAATGTAGAATAAAATTAAATTAAATCTTATTAGTATCAAATTTAAGGAAAGTAAACGTAAACACAGTGAGCTTTTAGATTTTATCATGTGTAAGTAGAAAAGCTACGTGTGTAGGGTTTTGGGTCATCTTATACTTTGTGTTCTTTAAATTTGTAGTAGATWAGGAGAAACTATAAAATGAAAACATTGTGAGGACGTGCTACTGAGTCAGCAGATGTCGTCATTCAACCCCGCTTGTGTTTTTGCGGTATTATGAGAATGAAATGCAGTAGGCTGTTATTATCATCATAATATGCTTTAATAAATAATGACCCCCATTGCGCTGTACCACCGCTGGCAAAACCTTATGAAATACACATGAAACATTAAACGAATTTACAATTAAAAATCAAAACAGACTCTGGGTGTGCATCTGAAAACGATATAATAAAACTATATAAGCTACACAGCCTTTATAAGACTCTACTTTTAGTTAAGTGCCTCACAATGACGACAAAATGATATGATTTTGTAAAATAATAAAAGTAAACAGGGGGCACTATTCTGTATTGTTTTTTTGAGCACGTCAGAAAATGAACCGAAACTCTGTGTATACTTGTCTCACAGATGTGAAACATATACTTATAGAAAGCAAAATGGCTGCTTTTATATAAACTAATGGAGAACAAACTGCAGATGATGTAATTCGTATGAAACTTTTGGCGCATCCACTGTTACAGAGACGACGAGATGACATGATCACCTTCATCACTAAAGCCGAAACCAAAAAAAATCACTAATTTATCAATGAATTATTAAAATGCTCAGAGTCAGTCTCCTTGCTGTTTTTCCCGACGCATTAATAATCATTAGTCTACATCTGCTGGTGCGCTCTGGAAAACTTTATGTGTGCGGCTGAGCGATGATTAGACTACGTAGGAAATTAAAGAGGAGGATTACGATGCACAACATCCCGAGCACAAACCTCATTTAAATTAAATTAACAAATAGTGTAAGTAAACAACAATAGCCCACATTTAGAAAACGTTTAGAAGTTCTTTCCGAGATGAGGCTGCGTTGGGCCGGTGTGATGCACAGAGCGCACTGAAGCTCAAATCTCAGAAATCATTGGGGGATTTTTTCTACATAGACGCTATCTTTAATAACCGATTGATATTTTGAGCTGTACACACATACATTCTCGCCTAAACAACTCTTAAAACTACACTTGTTACACAATAACAGTAATATTACAAACATTTTGCAGGCTGCCGTTTAGAGAAACCAGAGAATAAACCAGTTGTTGGGTCAAAATAACCCAACCAGGTGTTCATTTGTAAATGACTCACTACATCTCATCTGACTCAACATGAGCAACCCAACAATGTGTTTACAGAAACAACACAGCATTTTGTAAAGAGTCTTTTTTTGAGTTACTCTATTGTTTTATTCTGAAAGTCTATTTCAGAAGTTTGATGTCTTTGAAATTATTTTTTAATAACAATGAAGAGATTCAAACAGAGATAAATAGGCTATAACAGTTTATTCATTGTACAAAATTGTCAGCTAGTGAACTTGATCATCTGTCTAAACAACATTTAATCAATGTTTTTTTTTACTCATTATTTTACAGTCAATGTCAATAGATCTGGTTCAGATTTTTCATGTTAAAATACTCAGATGTGAAGATTACCATCACTGTACTATTTCTTTGATACAATATATTGTTATGACTTTTTAATGACTTAATTATATTTTAAAATTGCGGGGAGTGAAAAAGTCACTTTGAATTGCAACTGATTTATTTTGGCCGCTGTCGTTTTTTTTCTCGCGGCGGTGAGCAAGGCAGTAATAGACATTCCTGTTGACTACCTACTGTAAGCTTTATACTCACCTATCACCTATTTACTATGTACATAACATTATAAAAAGATAACAGCTACATACCTTTATATTTTGCTTGTTTCAAACAGACTGGTTATATTTTATTTTAAATGATTTCACACAGAACAGAAGAATAAAATATGCCTGTGAAATTGTACAGTACATACACAGTATATATACAGTATGTGTTACATGGTGCGGGTTAGAGAGCCAGACCACAAGCTGTAATAATGTTTATAAAAGCCCTTACCACAGGACTTTTGAGGGGGTCAATGAAATAGGACACTTTGAGATACCTTATGATACACATGGGTAGAGCCTCCTGTTTGGAGATAGCGTGAGATTATTTATTAGAGAACTAAAAAGAAACTAAAGAAAATTTAAAACAAAACATTAACAGAGATCTCATTGAGACCGAACAGGGCTCTGTACACTAAAAATAAGGCTTTCTATCCTCTCTGAGCGAGTCCACCCTTACCAAGGATTCCTGTCTGATTTAATACAGTATGTGAGTTTAAACTTTAATCTGAGACTGAGAGCGCTCTGGACTGATGGCGTGCCGCTCTCAGTCTCTCTTTCTCCCTCTCTCTCTCAAACACGCCAGCTTGTTGTAAAGACGTTGGCTGGGTCTTTTGTTTTTTTATTGCTGCACGCTTTGTCTTTCTCTTGTTCTTTGTCTTTCTTAGCCCTGATACCTTACCGGTGCTACCCAATCATCGCAAGTGTACAGGTATCAGAGGCCATAAATACACATGCAGTCAGGTGCAGCGCTTTCACACTGATTGCGCTTACAATGCTGTTGCTTGGCAACCGTGCGACTGGATGGATGCAGTCCTGCATGTTCAGAACTCTGCGGGGTCGCAGCCTGTGGATCTGAACAGTGTAGAGTATTTTTAAGCGGTTCTGCCTCTCGTGAGACCGACATTGTTACAATATAGATTTACAGTGTTTGAGTAATCTGTATAATGTGTATAATGTGTATCTGTATGTGTTTTATTCAGGAGCATTTCATAGTATGAATGAGAATGAGAATTAGGGCCATAACAAGGTTAATCAACCCGTACAGTGACATGCTGCATGCAAACAAATAATAGAAAACTGATCATGCAAATGTTAGCATTCTTTAATGATATTTAATGAACAACGGCAAGATGGTACCCTGGGTTGTGAGTCCCGACCAATGAGAAGCATGAACTCACTGACTGCGTCTCTCTCACTATAGTCTTAAAACACTTTGCCCCTATACCAGATGACTCACTCCCAGACCTGGTGCTACCTAATGTCTCCAAGTCTATTGTTTTGTCTAGGGGACCTATATAGACATGCGTCCAGGTTTCACACATTCCCCCGACTGCCATCATGGCAGTGTCACCTAGCAACTGTGTCCAAGTGCAGTGTTACATAGTTGTTATTTTTGCTGGTGTTTTTTTTTTAAATACATTTTTTTTTGTGTTTTCACACTTTCAGGGAAATGTCTGTCTCTGTTTTTTTGTCTTTTTAATTTTATGTTATTATTTTTGTTTAATGATGAACACATTGTTTATCAGTGCTGAGACAGCAGAGTTTTAATCATGGCTGATATTTCGGTGTTAATCTTAGAGTGATGGAGGGAAAGAGATCAGACTCACCAGAACCCAGCTGTGTGTCCATGAAGAGTGACGAGTCAATGGCACTTTCCGAAACCTTCAGAGAAAGAGACACTTCTACTGATGTGAGGTCAGTACAGTGAGGTGATATACAGCAGTTTTCCACCTGATCAAACTCACTCGTCTCATTATGAAGCCATTCATTCAGCTGTTGAAGCAGTAAAACACTATCGTTTAAACACTAATAAGTATATAATTATTTAATTCAATAATTCATTTATTCAAACATTTGTTGCTAAACTAAGGCTATGTTAGCTATTAGCATTGTTGTAACATGGTAAGTTGAAGCCGAGGAGGTGTCCAGCTCCAGTAGATATACACTCACATATACCTCTTAAACATTAGCTAACTAGTTTACTAATGTGACTAATTTAGTTTTATATTGCTTTTAAAACTACACAGTGACAATAATGTTGAATGTAAGAAACAGATAGACCAGTAGACTTTTGTTTAGCTAAACAGATTAACATTGAGGATATCATTGCGAATTATCACTCTTATGTCCACACAACAGGTAGGTTACTGCTGAATCCCCTTATTCTGTTCCCCACCTATTTTCAGAATAGGCTACAACTTGGCTTAAAAAGTTTCACACAAATTCTCTGGTACATCATAGCTACGCTGCAAAATCACTCGCCCAAAGGTTTATCCTGCATCAGTGTGTAATACAAGTAACTGTTATGACTTCAAGTTCAAGTTTATGTAGCTAAGATAAACTGGCTAACAGCTAACAGGCTAAGACTGACTCTGCATCGCTCTTAGCTGTGACGTAGCTGTTGCAGTTCAGGGAGTCACAAATAAAAATGCTGAACAGAGAAGTAGTTTGTAAGGTTTCCTTGGTCAGAGCTGAGCACTGGGCCTCAGCAGCGGAATATTCACAAGTCTTATTTTTAAATTTTATAAAACCTCTTATAACCCAAATAAAGGAGGAAAATCTGAATATTATGTTTTTAACCACAGATTACTACATAAAATGGGAAGAAAGGGAGGATATGGTGTTCCTCATATTTTGTTTAGATAGATATACACACTAGAGATGTACATGGATGTCAAAAATAACTAGAAAGTGAAATTTGAATGATAGATGACAGAATAAACAGGGAATACATTACTGATCTGGTTTTCTTTAATAGTCATGAGGATCAGGGACGGTTCTAAAGGGAGGGCATGGGGTGGATCCCGCCCCCACTGAAATATGATTGGCCCCCCTGGTGCCCCCCAATATCATTTGGCAAATGTACTTTCAGCCTGCCAATGCCATTGAATCAGAGTGGCGCCATTGCGTTGTACGCTCAGAGCGCGGTCTCTCACTCACTGGCTTAGTGCACCGTCACTCTCTCATTGGCTTAGAGCGCCGTCACTCACTGCTTGACTTGCAAAGGGGAATCACAGTTCCGCGATTTTCAAAACAGAGGAGAAAGACGCGCACCATGACTCAACCACGAAACATCACTGTCAATTTTTTTTTTAATATCAACCTGATAGCATGTTTTTTCTGATTATTTTCGCGTGACTGATCAACACTGACTGATCATTTGTTTTTATGAATAAATTTGTGAAAATCTTTTCTCAAAAATACTAAATTGTGGCTCTTGTGGCAGTGCTATAAATAACTCAATACTCTGCATATTAGAGCACAGGGCATTGCTCAAGATTTTGTAAATCATGCTTAAATGTTTTCTAAGCCATGTATTTATAATTCCCGCTGGTCACCCTGGCTGGTTCATGGTCCCTCCTGTGCCCTCCCCCACCCCCCCTACTAACGCTTACAAAATCCTAGAACCACCCCTGATGTGTCAGGGTAATCAGAACGGACACAGGTGCAGGTCAATTCCAAATATTTATTGATAGTCTTCTAAAGGAGTATTAATCCACAGAACCTCCAAGGCAAAAAGTAAACACAACAAAAATATCCCTTGTAGCAGGAAAACAAACACAGGAGCGCCTTAGTCCCAAGAAATAAAACAAAAAACAAAAACTACTCCGTAGAGGGAAAAAATGGCTTTCACTTCCGAAGTGCAGCTGTAGTTCCTTTCACGGCCACCAGAAGCGCGATAGGGGCGCGATGCGCTGCACTGCTCGGCCGCGAGGAGGAGCACGAGGGAGAAAAATAAACGGAAAGCATTAACCAGGAGCCAAAACTTGGAGGTTTACAAGGACTGGGCATGACCAGACAGGAAGCAAGCAAACGGCTGCCGACATGGAAATAACGAACCGACACCGGACAACAGACAAGAGGGAATAAATAAAGCAAACAATTACGACGGAAACGAGTGGAACAGGTGAGTGAAATCATCTTACTAAACTAGGGAGGAAGTGGGAGGGATTATCGTGACAAACATGGACAGCTGGTGGGCAAACAAAAACAAACACCATGTGCTCGAACAGACATGTAAACATGGAACATCAGGGAAGAAGAGATCGGGCCAGGGATCTGACAGTACCCCCCCCCCCAAGGGCGCCACTAGGCGTCCCCAGGGGGAGGGGCTTACCTTGTCGCCGACGGAGGTCCACGATCAGCGCCCGGTCCAGGACATCCCGGGCMGGAATCCAACTCCTCTCCTCYRGACCGTAGCCCTCCCAGTCCACTAGATACTGAAAGCCCCGACCTCTGCGACGAACGTCCAGCAACCTCCTMACAGTGTATACTGGGGAGCCATCCACTAGACGGGGGGGAGGGGGGGTCGGGGCAGGAGGAACAAGATGGGATGAAAACACAGGTTTAACCCTAGAGACATGAAACACTGGGTGTACCCGACCAAGCGTGGGAGGAAGCTTGAGCYGAATCGCCACTGGGTTCAAGACCTTTGTGATCTGGTATGGACCAATGAACTTGGGAGCCAACTTGCGTGAGGCTRCCCTGAGAGGCAAGTCCCTGGTAGAGAGCCATACTCTTTGACCACAAACATAGTGTGGGGCAGGAGTCCGGTGGCGATCAGCTGCAGCTTTGGTAGGCTTTGGCCTACTAGCCCGGACTAAGGCTTCCTTGGCTTTTCTCCAGGTGCGCCGGCAACGTTGAACGAAAGCCAAGGCAGACGGGACCGCCGCTTCGGGTTCCTGTGAAGGRAACAGAGGGGGTTGATAGCCAACTGAACACTGAAAAGGCGACATACCTGTTGCAGAAACCGGTAGGGTATTATGGGCATACTCTACCCAGGTCAGTTGTTGACACCAAGAGTTAGGATTATGTGATGCCAGGCAGCGGAGAGCACGTTCCAAATCCTGGTTMGCCCGCTCAGACTGCCCATTGGTCTGGGGATGGAATCCAGATGACAGACTCGTTGAGGCCCCGATCTGTCTGCAAAATTCCTTCCAAAACCGAGAGACAAACTGTGGGCCCCTGTTTGAGACCACATCAACCGGAAGACCATGAATCCGGAATACTTGGTCCACCACCACCTGAGCTGTCTCCTTGGCAGAGGGGAGCTTGGGGAGAGGAATGAAGTGAGCTGCTTTGGAGAAGCGATCCACCACCGTGAGAATGACGGTGTTGCCCTTCGACTCGGGGAGGCCAATGACAAAGTCAAGGGCTAGATGTGACCATGGGCGGGCAAGGACGGGTAATGGGCGGAGCAGACCAACGGGAGGTGAAGATGAACCCTTGTTCTGGGTGCAAACTGAGCAGGCTGCCACGAACTGCCTGACATCCCTGGTCATGGAAGGCCACCAAAATCGCTGGCGGATGGAAGCCAGCGACCTCCGAACTCCTGGGTGACACACTAGTCTAKACGAGTGACCCCACTGGATGACTTTAGGGCGCAGCACCACGGGAACAAACAACTTGCCCACTGGAACCCCTCTGGGTATGCGGTAATTKTGCTGGGCCTCCTGGACCTCTCTCTCGACATTCCATGAGAGGGAGGCCACCACTACGCCTTTGGGCAGGATGGTGTCAATTGGAACCTCCCTCTCAGGGGTCTCAAACAGACGGGAGAGRGAGTCAGGCTTTGTGTTCTTGGACCCAGGTCTGTAAGAGAGGGAAAAATTGAAACRGCTGAAGAAAAGGGACCAGYGGGCCTGTCTAGAATTAAGCCTCTTGGCTGAATTGATGTATTCTAGATTCTTGTGGTCGGTCCAGACCACGAACGGTTGGACTGCGCCCTCAAGCCAGTGAYGCCACTCACCCAAGGCTAGTCTGACAGCCAACAACTCCCAATTACCTATGTCGTAATTCCGCTCCGTGGGGCTTAGGCGGTGGGAAAAGAAGGCACAAGGGTGTACTTTCCCATCCTGGAGAGAGCGTTGAGACAGGACTGCACCTACTCCGACATCAGAAGCATCCACCTCAACAATAAACTGCTGTTCAGGATCTGGAGTAGACAAAACAGGAGCAGAGATAAACCGGGACTTTAATTTATCAAAGGCCTCCTGGGCCTTATTACCCCATTTAAACAGTACTTTAGGAGAGGTGAGTGCTGTTAAGGGTGCAGCAATTTGGCCGAAGTTCCGGATAAAGCGCCGATAAAAATTGGCGAACCCCAGGAACCGCTGCAGAGCCTTCCGAGAGTCAGTAGTTGGCCACTCGGCTACAGCCCTTATTTTAGCAGGGTCCGCTCTGATCTCACCCGCCGAAATAACAAACCCCAAGAACGAAACTGACCTTGCATGGAARACGCACTTCTCCGCTTTTACAAATAGCTGATTTTCTAATAGTCGTTGCAACACCTGGCGGACGTACTGAGTGTGTACCTGCAAAGAGGGAGARAATATCAAGATATCATCAAGGTACACAAAGACAAATCGGTTTACCATGTCCCTCAGCACATCATTGACCAGGGCCTGGAAGACAGCGGGGCATTGGTCAGACCAAACGGAAGGACCCGGTATTCAAAGTGTCCCRTGGGTGTGTTGAAAGCTGTCTTCCACTCATCTCCCTCCCGGATGCGGATAAGGTGGTAGGCGTTGCGCAGGTCAAGCTTGGAGAAGACCTTGGCTCCTTGCAAGAGTTCGAAAGCTGAAGACATAAGCTGCAGGGGGTACCTGTTCTTAACAGTGATGTCGTTCAGTCCACGATAATCAATGCAGGGACGCAAGGAGCCGTCCCTCTTCTTGACGAAGAAGAACCCCGCACCCACAGGAGAGGAGGGACGGATGAGGCCGGCTTTGAGGGACTCGTTAATATACTTGTCCATGGCCTCTCTCTCTGGACCTGAAAGGGAATATAAGTGACCCTTGGGCGGAGAAGTGCCTGGGAGGAGCTCTATAGCGCAATCATAAGGACGATGCGGAGGCAAGGACATGGCTCGGGACTTGCTGAACACCAGACGCAGATCATGGTACCCCGCCGGCAGATCAGACAGATCAGCCTCCTCCACCTGCAACACAGGACAAACAGAACCAGAAAAAGGRGCAGGACCAAGACATGAAGCAAGACAGTTTTGGCTCCAGGATAAAACAGAATTTCCGGACCAATCCACRTGAGGGCCATGCTGTACCAACCAGGGGTGCCACAAAACTATGGGAGTGCAAGGAGAGTCCAGAAGGTACAGCGTGGCGACCTCACGGTGATTGCCTGAGACTACCAGACTAAGTTTTGGGGTTTGATAGAAAACAGTAGTTTTCAAAGTCCCATCTAGGGATCGGGCAGGGATAGGTTCAGGCAGTGGAATGGCTGGGATACCCCACCGTGCGGCTATTGAGCTGTCCATGAAGTTCCCTTCAGCCCCTGAATCGACCAACGCCGAACAGGACTCTGAAGTTCCCCCGTWTTGGACCAGTACAGGTAAAAGGGTTCGTGAGGAGGGGGATTGTGAAAAAGGTATCGTGCTCACCAGGATCCCCCGCTTCACCGGTGAGCTTTGGCTTTTGCCGGACAGACTGCTGCAAAATGGCCTGGTTTTCCACAGTAGAGACACAAGCCCCAGGTCAGACGCTGTTGTCTCTCCTGGGGTGATAGGCGAAGACATCCCAGCTGCATGGGCCCTCCACCCCGCCAGAGAGGGGGGATCAGCTGGCGCTGGTGCCGACGACGGAGACAAACCTCGATGCGCAGGGCCAGGTTTATGAGCTCTTCAAAGTCACGAGGTAAGTCATGAGTGGCCAGTTCATCCTGTATATCTTCCTCCAGCCCTGCCCGGAACATGGCCCGACAGGCTCCCTCATTCCAGTCACAGGAGGCTGCTAGAGTCTTAAACTGTATGGCAAACTCCGTGACTGAACGGCCTTCCTGGCGAAGCCGTGCGAGCTGGTCCGCTGCTTCTTGCCCTCTGGCAGACCGGTCAAAGAGTCTAATCATTTCCTGCCGAAGCTCTTCAAATGAGAGACAGCATGGGGCTCCAGATTCCCAGACTGAGGTTCCCCACTCGCGCGCCTTGCCCGTTAGGAGAGTCATAACAAATGCCACCTTGGTCTCCTCTGCCGCGAACATGCGTGGTCCCCATCATAGGGGGGTGAATTGTTGCAGCGGGGTTCATGCTCTGGACGGGAGGAAGGGTGGGCCGAACCTCCTTGGGCGCCTTCTCGATGGAGTTTTTGGATGCGGACAGTGAGGTCTGCCACTTGGTTGGTGAGGAATTCGACCTCCCTCGCGGTGCTGGTCAGTCGGCTCTCATGTTGGCCCAGAAGCACCACCTGTTGGGCCACGGCCGACCTGACGGGATCAGAACGGACACAGGTGCAGGTCAATTCCAAATATTTATTGATAGTCTTCTAAAGAAGTATTAATCCACAGAACCTCCAAGGCACAAAGTAAACACAACAAAAATATCCCTTGTAGCAGGAAAACAACACAGGAGCGTCTTAGTCCCAAGAAATAAAACAAAAAACAAAAACTACTCCATAGAGAGAAAAAATGGCTTTCACTTCCGAAGTGCAGCTGTAGTTCCTTCCACGGCCACCAGAGGGCGATAGGGGCGCGATGCGCTGCACTGCTCGGCCGAGCGCGAGGGAGAAAAATAAATGGAACGCATTAACCAGGAGCTAAAACTTGGAGGTTTACAAGGACTGGGCTTGACCGGACAGGAAGCAAGCAAACGGCTGCCGACATGGAAATAACGAACCAACACCGGACAACAGACAAGAGGGAATAAATAATGCAAACAATTACGACGGAAACGAGTGGAACAGGTGAGTGAAATCATCTTACTAAACTAGGGAGGAAGTGGGAGGGATTATCGTGACAAATGCGGACAGCTGGTGGGCGAACAAAAACAAACACCATGTGCTCGAACAGACATGTAAACATAGAACATCAGGGAAGAAGAGATCGGGCCAGGGATCTGACATGATGTGGATTAACCTACTGTAGCACTGCAATGTCTCTCTACGATAACCTCTCGTAAAGGTCCAGGAAAATGCCACTAGGCGTGGATCATTGTGAAACAAAACTGAGAAAAGAACAAATCTTTAAATTGCTTGTAGTAATACGGTTGTACCCTGTTAATCACTTTGTAGTTAGTGAGTGTTGTTGCTCTGTAGTGTTGTACAATGACAGAGGTACAAACTTCAACAAGAAGAAACAATAACTTTACCATTTCAAAGTAAAGTAACAGATAGTTATATGAACATAGGCACATGAACTAAGTTACCTTTAATATAGCGCTCACTGCACACACCAGCATTACTCGACTCCACTCCTCTCACGTCCCACGTCACATACATGCCATTGTATATATTGTTATATTTATTATATTTTAGTGCAATTATCTTGTGTTTCTTTTTGCTGCTGGTCTCTGAGAGCTACCAAATTTTGTTGTATCTCTACAATGACAATTAAGTCTCTTTATCTCTAAACATAGCTGTTATTTTTGCTGTTGTTTTTCCTTCTAATTTCTGGCATTTCCAAGCTTTTGTCCATATACTTTTGGTACTCAATAATAGCATCTTGTATTTTCTTGGTTAAACAACACAAACCGGAGGCATTTTAAAAGACTGTGACAGAAATTCAGAAACTCACTTCCGGCCCTCTATCTGGATTTCAGGCTGCAACAACACAATGATGAGACGTCACATACAAACAGTCTATTCCTGTAACATGAGGCGTCTCCTGTTTAAATAAATTGCCAGACTGTAGCTGAAAAAAGCAATTAAATTGTAAAAGCAATTTAATTATAGGTGTTTAATGATGAACACATTGTTTATCAGTGCTGAGATGGCAGAGTTTTAATTATTACTGATACTTAACATATTGATGTTAAAAAAATATAAAAAATTTAATTTTGCATAATTGGCAGAAGTACACAAACGCTATTCTCAAGTAAAAATACAACTACTTGTTTAAAAATATAAAGTGGAACCTCGGATTGCGAGCATAAATCCTTCCAGAAGCATGCTCATATATCAAAACACTCCTAAATCAAAGTGAATTTCAACAAGAACTAATGACAACCACTGTACTCCACTACAAGTACTGCTTCAGATAAAGTTTACTGAAGTTGAAGTACTATGTATGTGTGTGCTTATGTTCTTTAAAGTACCTTATTTTTCAAGCCAAAAAAATTGTTGGATATCATATTTGGATATCTATCTGACCGAGTTACTGATAAACAATATATTAAAAAATTTAAACATAATTAAAGTTGATGCTATTGATAACTAGACTAGGCAAGTCTAATAGAAATTTGTTCTATTAGACATTTTTGTTAAGCTCGGGTCTTGAACCCAGGTCTCCGGGGTGAGGATTTTACCACTGAGCCACGGAGGGGATATGGTTGGAATCAACTGAAACACACTCAAGGCAAAAAGTCTCAGGCAAGGTAGATTTATTTTTAAAGATATGAAAAAGTTCATAGGCAGCTTGTTATCAACAAAAGTTCTTCTCACTTAGAGAAATTAATAAAAAGAATTGACAAAATAATAAACTCTTAAATGAAACCTCCACAAGGGGAGAAAACAACCAGGTAATGAACAATCAAAGCATAAAAAACTGAGGAACTTACAACAGGAAAAACTGAATCATTGCCAGAAGTTCAGCAGGAGACACAGAGGAGGGACTCAAAAACCGAGTGAATAAGAGGGGAGAAAATGAACGGCTTAAATACACTGGGGAAAACAAGACACAGGTGATATGAATAACTAATGAGAAAACACAACGAAGTACTTAGGCTAAGGGGAACACAAATGACCTCTAGAGGCCAGGGGGAAAACTACAGGAGGAGCAAAAAGACTGAAAATTTTAGGTGAAATTTTTTTTAGTTTAATTAATTTAAGTTCAAGGAGACATACAATTTCAAAAACCTTTTTTTTAGCTAGTAGCAATAAAAAGCAAATGTTGGGGGCTACCTACCTAAAACAAACCTAAATAGACAATGTTTATTTTTAACTAATATTTGTACTGTAAATTATCAACATATTCTCATATGTTTTAAAATATGGCATAGCAAAATGTCTAATAATGAATAAAAGAGGAGTGAGAAAAGATCTTTTTTAGCAAGCCGCACTATGCGTTGAACAAAAACAGAAGGGAATACATTTTATTTGCTGTCCTAGTGTTTCTAACGAAACTTCGACCTAGTTAAGCCAGAAATTTAGCAACTGTATAAAACAATAATTAAATAAAATTATTACTCATGTTTCTATATAGTAGACTTCAAGTTCATGAAACATGATAACTGAAAGATTATTAAGGTACTAACCTAATGGAAAGGAGGTCCTCGACATTATGCCATAACTTGTTGATAGTAACAAAATTTTACATAAATTATATAAATGTTAAATAGCATTGTTAGCATCTTTCATTCTGTCTGTAGTTTAGCAAGCTAGTTGCTCCCATTGATATCCTGTACAATGCACTCATACTACACAGTTCAACATGGGCACACGGCAAGCATACAGAATACAGTAAGGCTGAATGATGTGACAAAACAATATAATTATAAAGCTTGTTCACAGTGTGACATTCCTGGTAGACCTGTCAAGAGGTCTTAATCATCCTGGAGATGGATATGAGGGCAGCATGAAAAACCGCACAAAGGTTGTGTCTAAGACTTGCCCTGTTTATCAGTGCTGAAACAGTAGAGTTTTAATAATTTTCTGTGTTAATCTTAGGGTGATGGAGGGAAAGAGATCAGACTCACCAGAACCCAGCTGTGTGTCCATGAGGAGTGATCAGTCAATGGACATTCCACTGAAGTTCAGCGACAGAGACAGTTCTACTGATGTGAGGTCAGTACAGTGAGGTGTTGTACTGCAGTGTTCCACCTGATCAAACTCACTCGTCTCATTATAAAGCCGTTCATGAACTTAATCAGGTGTTGAAGCAGTAAAACACTATCGTTTAGACACTAATAAGTATATAAATATTTAATTCAATAATTCATTTATTCAAACATTTGTTTCTAAACTAAGGCTATGTTAACTATTAGCATTGTTGTAACAAGGTAAGTTGAAGCCGAGGAGGTGTCCAGCTCCAGTAGAAATACACTCACGTATATCTCTTAAACATTAACTAACTAGTTTACTAATGTGACTAATTTAGTCTTATATTGCTTTTAAAAGTACACCGTGACAATAATGTTGAATCTAATATCATCTAAGAAACAGATAGACCAGTAGACTTTTGTTTAGCTAAACTGATTAACGTTGAGGACATCATTACAATTTAACACTCTTATGTCCACACAACAAGTAGGTTACTGCTGAACCCCTTATTTTGTTCCCCACCTATTTTCAGAATAGATACCACCATCCAGCCTACAACTTGACTTAAAAAGTTTCACACAAATTCTCTGGTACATCATAGCTACCCTGCAAAATCACTCGCCCAAAGGTTTATCCTGCATCAGTGTGTAATACAAGTAACTGTTATGGCTTCAAGTTCAAGTATATGTACCTAAGATAAACAGGCTAACAGCTAACAGGCTAACAGTGACTCTGCTTTGCTTTTAGCTGTGCTGTAGCTGTTGTAGTTCAGGGAGACACGAATAAAAATGCTGCACAGAGAAGTAGTTTGTAAGGTTCTCTTGGGCAGAGCTGAGCACTGAGTCTGAGCAGTGGCCTATGCACATTAAATCTCATTTTTTAATTTTATAAAACCTTTTATAACCCAAACAAAGGAGGAAAATCTGAATGTCATGTATTTAATCACAGATTACTATACAAAATGGGAAGAAAGGGAGGGGATGGTTTTCCTTATATTTTGTGTAGATAGATATACACACTAGAGATGTACATGGATGTCAAAAATGACTAGAAAGTGAAATTTGAATGAWAGATGACAGAATAAACAGGGAATATATTACTGATCTGATTTTCTTTAATAGTCATGTGGATCAGGGGCCGTTCTGGGGGGGGGGGCATGGGGTGGCTCCCGCCCCTCCCTGAAATATGATTGGCCCCCCTGGTGCCCCCCAATATCATTGATTCATCATGATATCATTGACTCACTCATTGCCTTAGAGCGCCGTTAACAACTCATTGGCTCAGAGCGCCGTCACTCTCTCGCTGGCTTAGCACACCATCACTCTCTCATTGGCTTAGAGCGCCGTCACTCACTGTACATAGTAAACAGATAAATGTTACTTTATCAGTTTTTTTATGAATAAATGTGTGAAAATCTTTTCTCAAAAATACTAAATGATTTTCAGACTCTTGTGGCAGTGCTATAATTAACTTAATACTCCTCACATTTGAGCATAGGGCATTGCTCAAGATTTTGTAAATCATGCTTAATGTTTTCTAAGCCATGTATTTATGATTGAATCTGATTTCCCGCTGCCCCCCCTGGCTGGTTCATGGTCCCCCCTGTGCCCCCCCGCTTACAAAATTCTAGAATCACCCCTGATGTGGATTAACCTACTGTAGCACTAACCATTCAGCACTGCCATGTCTCTCAACAATAATATTAAGGTTGTTTATTTAATGTAGGATAACCTCTCGTAAAGGTCCAGGAAAATGCCACTAGGCGTGGATCATTGTGAAACACAACTGAGAAAAGAACAAAACTGTTTAAATAAATTGCCAGACTGTAGCTGAAGTAAAAGCAATTTAATTATAGGTGTTTAATGATGAACACATTGTTTATCAGTGCTGAGATGGCAGATTTTTAATTATTACTGATACTTGTTGACATATTGATGTTAAAAAAATATCAAAAATAAAATTTTGCATATTTGGCAGAAGTACACAAACTCTATGCTCAAGTAAAAATACAACTACCTTTTTAAAAATTAACAGTGGAACCTAATACAGTAATTCGTTCCAGAAGCATGCTCATATCTCAAAACACTCCTTAATCAAAGCAAATTTCCACAAGAAATAATGACAACCACTGTACTCCACTACAAGTAGAAGTACCGCTTCAGATAAAGTTTACTGAAGTTGAAGTACTATGTATGTGTGCTTATGTTCTTTAAACTCTTATCTTTCTTTAAAATCTTATTTTTCAAGCCAAAAAAATGTTGGATATCATGTTTGGATATCTATCTGACGGAGTTACTGATAAACAGTATATTAAAGAATTTAAACATAATTAAAGTTGATGCTATTGATAACTTGACTAGGCAAGTCTAATAGAAATTTGTTTTCTGCAGAAATGTAAACATTTTAGGTGAATTTTTTTTTAGTTGAATTAATATAAGTTCAAGGAGACATACAATTTCAAAAACCTTTTTTTAGCTAGTAGCAATAAAAAGCAAATGTTGGGGGCTACCTACCTAAAACAAACCTAAATAGACAAAATGTTTATTTTTAACTAATATTTGTACTGTAAATTATCAACATGTTCTCATATGTTTTAAAATATGGCATAGCAAAATGTCTAATAATGAATAAAAGAGGAGTGAGAAAAGATCTTTTTTAGCAATCTGCACTATGCGTTGAACAAAAACAGAAGGGAATACATTTTATTTGCCGTCCTAGTGTTTCTGACGAAACTTAGACCTCAACGTCCCCCCCCAACCCCCCGTCTCAAGAGAAGCTGGTTTTCAAAGTTCAGAGTGTAAGCGGGCTCTGTTGGGACAGAAGATTAATCCTGCTCTGCTAAAGAGATTTTCTCATGTGGCTGAGGCAGGGAGAGAGAGATGTTTAGTGAAGGGTATTTAGAAGGGTGTTTAGTTTCAGAGAAAACTTCAGGGAATTTCAGGAAAGTGTTTGAGGACATTCATCATGTCACTTGAGCATGCCAAATACAAGTCCAACTACCTGGTCTTTTCCATGTCCAAGCCTTAGGTTTCCTTCAAGGATGAGAAGTGAGGATGAAGTGGAGCTGTTTTAGGTAACAGTGCAGGTAGCTCTTTCAAATGGCTCCTGATGTAGATTGTATAAATTTTGGCCTAAAGAGTTGACCTGTAAGCAGGCATTATTTTCTTTTGAAAAAAGGGCAAGTCTTCAATCTGGATCTGATCTTTACACAATCATTTCCAATTGTCAGTTAAGACAGAAATTTAGCAACTGTATAAAACAATAATTAAATAAAATTATTACTCATGTTTCTATATAGTAGACTTCAAGTTCATGAAACATGATAACTGAAAGATTATTAAGGTACTAACCTAATGGAAAGGAGGTCCTCGACATTATGCCATAACTTGTTGATAGTAACAAAATTTTACATAAATTATATAAATGTTAAATAGCATTGTTAGCATCTTTCATTCTGTCTGTAGTTTAGCAAGCTAGTTGCTCCCATTGATATCCTGTACAATGCACTCATACTACACAGTTCAACATGGGCACACGGCAAGCATACAGAATACAGTAAGGCTGAATGATGTGACAAAACAATATAATTATAAAGCTTGTTCACAGTTGACATTCCTGGTAGACCTGTCAAGAGGTCTTAATTATCTTGGAGATGGATATGAGGGCAGCATGAAAAACCGCCCACATGTTGTGTCTAAGACTTCTCTCTCTCTATTTAAAGATGGATTATTCAGTTGCACATAGATGGTCTCCTTCACACTTCTCTCAGACAATCTATCCTCTCATCCATGATTTGTACATTATTGTTCTCAAATGGGTGTCCTTTGCCCTTCAGATGAAGGTTCACTGCTAATTCTGGTCCTGATGTCACTTCTTTAATGCTGGTATATTCTCCTGTGTAGTGGTTCTCATGTCTCTCCAGTGTGGAGCTCAGAACATGCTTTGGACTCTTTGTATCTTCTTTAGACTGTGTTTTTTAATGTCTTTTTCTGTGTCTTTGTTTTCCATTGGCTCTGGGTCTCTGTATCTAGAAGCTATCTTCGCTTACTTAGGATATCTGCATGCCTTGAAAGTTGTCTTGTTGTCAATGTTTGTATTCCTTCTTTTTATCTTTTCTGGAGGTGGGGGTGTTTTCTGCATTGTGCAGTATCCTGAGGACATCTAATTTGTGTTGCAGGGGATAGTGGGAGTCAAACTGCACATATTGGTCTGTGTGCAACTTTTCTGTAGATTTCTATTTCCAGGTTCCCATCGTTTCCTATGAGAATTCCACAATCCAGGAAGCCAATCTGTTGTGTTTAGTGTTAAATATCTGCCTCTGTGTTTTTAGTGTGTTTTGTAGTTGTGAATATATACAGTATTGTCCATATTACATGTTATGTTCTGTTTGTTTACAGATCAGAAAAGAAGAAGTATCAGTTAGAGTCCATATTCAAGGTTTGTGTCTTTATGCCTTCTTATTGTGTGTAACTTGTGTGTAAGCAGGTTGCAGGGCTATTTGTTTGTTTGTTTGGGATAATAAAAGAGTAACCCTGGTTTAAAATTCTCCACAACTTTATCCCTGACCTGTTTGATGTGTTCCTTGGGCTTCATGATGCTGTTTGTTCATTAATATTCTCTAACAAACCTCTGCAGGCTTCAAAGAACAGTTGTATTTATACTGAGATTAAGTTATACACAGGTGCAATCTACTATGTAGGTGACTTCTGAAGGCAATTGGTTCCACTGGATTTTAGTTAGGGATATCAGAGTAAAGGGGTGAATACAAATGCACACCACACTTTTCAGATTTTTATTTGTCAAAAAAATTGAAAACCATTTATCACTTTCCTTCCACGTCACAATTGTGTGATACTTTGCATTTGTTAATCATATAAAATCCCAATAAAGTGAATTTACATTTGTGGATGTAACTACACAAAATGTGGAAAAGTTCAAGAACTATTAATAAATCTAATGAATTAATAATGAAAATAATGGATGAGAAAGTGCACCATTGCCAATGGTGTGCAACAGGGTTTAGTACAGTGACTTTACTAAGGGGAAAGAATACATGTAAGGGAGAATCCCCACAAGAGGAAGAGGTGGACAGCCCCATCACACTTGATGTTTCCATGACATGGAGCTGATGCACTGCCTCTCTACCCAGTGTTGTTTATTCAGGATCCATTCACAAGCAAAATATTATTATTATTATTATTATTATTATTATTATTAATAATATTTTATTCCTATAAAATGAGACACAACATAACATAAAATGATAGACAGTAAATTTACATAAGAAATATAGCTAACAGCCTTAGTAAACAAGTAGGCTTTCAAGCCTGATTTAAAAGAGACTGCAAGGAGTGTAAGTATTCTGTCAGGGAATTTCACGAAGAGGAGCAGGAGAGTAGAGGTCTCTGTCTTCCATTGAACACACTTTGACTCTTGGAGGACGAAGGGACGAGCCAACTGTTGTGGGCCGATTGCAGTTGGAACTTAGTGGAGAAGAGCAGCCGTATTTTGAATGTCTCAGAAGCCTTTGGCTGAAGATCCTGATGAAGAATGCATTACAGTAGTCCAGCCTGGACGAGATAAAGGCATGGACCAGTTTTCAGAGTCTGAGTGTGGAATGTAGCTTTGCTATGTTTTTGAGGTGAATAAATGAGGTTTTGCAGAGGATGTTTGATGTGGAAACAAATGAATAGCCAGATTGTCACAAACTAACCAGAGATGAACCAGAAGACTAGCAGTTAGCCCTGTAGCATGGATGGTAAACCCAAACGTAGAAGTAGCGTGAGCAGGCAAGATAACCACGCTGGTTATTCTTAGAACTCTCCCGAAGCGAGAGCAAGAGTTTACACAAATAAACCCGCGTTCTAAATACACACATCCAATCGAAAGCGAAACCCAAGAAAGTGAGTACTCACGTTTAGACGAGCGAAGCGTCAGCGATAGCATGGGCAAAACTCAATGACTGAGCAATGTGAAGCTCCATCTTGTTTCCTTTTATGCTTCCTGAAACACGACCGTATTACTTCCGGGTCCTAGTGCCGGTCATGTTACGAGTGTGCATGACACAGATTAGTCACTGAGGAGAATAAAGGATTGCTATAAGTGAGAGACAGACTTGATTGGGGGGTGGGTGGTTTTGGTAATTGTGGTAATCGAAAGACACTTTCCATGAAATTAAAGTATCTGTCACTGTGTAACATTAAAATATTTAGACCTGTTTCTGTATGTTTCTAATTAGAAGATGGAACACAAAGTCATCTCTCTGATGAAAAAGGAGCTAAAGAGGTTTAGGAAGCTCCTGAGTCCAGATTACCCAGCATGCACTGAGAGSRAGGTGGAGGATGAGGAGGATCTKCACRGTGTCMGAGAGGGAGCGCTGAAGATCACACTGCACGTCCTGAAGAACATGAAGCACACAGATCTCGCTAACACACTGCAGAACCGTAAGAGTCATGACTTTATTCCATCAGCTTCACTTTAGATAGATGAAGTGTTTTAGATATTAGAGCCAGAAAAGGATTTTGAAGAATCCTCACTGAATATACTCCCTGGAACATAAGTTACATTTACTGTGTTATGAATGTAACAAGGACATAGAAATGACAAGCAATTATCTATAAAAAAAGAAACATGAAAAAAATTTGAAGTCAGTAAATAACATTAACATAAGTATAAGAACAAATTTCAAGTTCTGTTAACTTGTACAGTATATTTCGAGATAACGCTTGAATCAATTTTCTGTCCAATCAAAAAGAAGTATTCAGACCACTGAAGGCAACATTTTCTTGGGTTCAGTGTAGAGCCGTGGAATTTAATCAATCCCTTGTTGGTCAATTGAAATAAGTGAGTCAGCTTTTAATTCAGAATTGATTTACACTTTTAAAATGATTTATGTAACCTTAGAAACGACATTTAAACAATCACCAACACAAGTTACATGACATTTCAGTGTTGTTACAGACTGAGTAGATTTAAATACTTCAAATGCTGGAAGAAATATATCTGCTTTAGAAACATCTAAACCTACAGTAATAGCAGAGCACTTGTAAGGTGCATTAGCTAGATGAAACCCAGCTATGTCTGGCAGTTGACCACTGGATGGCAAACATGGAACAATAACACATGTAATAACTTGTATTTGACAACTTTAAAAACTGTTACAGTCCTATTTGTAATTACTGTACACAGGTTTCCAGTTCCACATATTCATCAAATACCTTCACACACACTGTTTGCTTTAATATGAACACCTTCATGCAGTGTCACGGCGTGCACCTGTGATGGGCGTTCGCCCAAATCTATTATCGCCCCTCGCTCACTTCGTAGGCTCCCTAAGTAGGCGGCACCTCTTCTGCAGGTGTGTGAAGGGACGCGGCCGCTTATGTGGGCCGGCTGGCAGTGATTAAAATTAATAGGATCTAGGCTTGCTCCACATTATAAAAGCAAGGCGCTGAGTTCCGAGGTCCGAGAAGAGCGTAACGCGGTGGAGCTCGAGAGTGGCATGGGAGTGGGGAAAAGGAACGTGCCCCAGAGACTTAAAAAGGACATTGGACTTCCGCCCTTTGATCTCCGCGCTGAGGACAGTGCGGGAAAGAGTTGCGCGAGGTCCCACAGCATCCTTCGTTCCCGCGTCGAGCCTGCCTTTGCGTCCTCGCCGCCGAAGAGTAAAAGGCCACGAGGAGGACAGCGTTATGGCCACCGATCCCAGCTGGGAAAGCTGCCCAGGGGAGGACGTCCGAGCGAGCGAGACTCCCGCCTGAGGCCGCCTGAGGCCGCGCACGTGCACGTGGGTCCTCCTGCCTCGGACCCTGCACGTGCACACATCATTCCTTCCCTTTCTCTCCGTCCTCCCTCCTTTTACCCTTTCCTTCCCCTATTTATTCCCAATAAATTACCCTTTTCCCCTAAGATCTCGCCTCGTGTCTGTGTTTCATGGTGCTGCCCGTGCACCTTTGGGTCGAACCCGTTACGTTGGTGGAGAATGCGGGCACGGGGGCACCTGGCATGAACCATGGGTTAAGTCCCAAACGAGGTTGAGGTCTTATTCACAAGCAGGCAGTGCCGGCGGCAATGGTGAGCTCGGAGCTGAGGGAGGGGCAGTGTCACGGCGTGCGCCTGTGATGGGCATGCACCCAAATCTATTATTGCCCCTCGCTCACTTCGTAGGCTCCCTAAGTAGGCGGCAACCCTTTCTGCAGGTGTGCGAAGGGACGGGAAAGCCGCCCAGCCGATGGATGTCCGAGCAAGACTCCCGCCTGAGGCCGCGCCCACAGAGAGCTGGGAGGGGCCAGGCCGGTCATCGACAGCGGGGAGGAACCGTCCAGGGAGCGTGCAGGAGCGCTGCCTCGCATGCTTCGTTCTGCCACTCCGCCCACCGCCGCCAGACGCGTGCCCGCATGCCAGCTGGACACTGCTTCGGACCCTGCACGTGCACACATCATTCTTTCCCTTTCTCTTTGTCCTCCCTCCTTTTACCCTTTCCTTCCCCTATTTATTCCTAATAAATTACCCTTTTCCCCTAAGATCTCGCCTCCTGGTGCCGCCCGTGCAACTTTGGGTCGAACCCGTTACAGCAGTTATCTAATTAGCCAATCATGTGGCAGCAGTGCAATCTAAAAAATATACAGATCAGGAGCTTCAGTTAATATTTATAGGAGACAGTGGAATAAAGAAAAGTGTGATCTATGGTATGATTTTTGGTGTCAGATGGGCTCGTTTGAAGATTTTAGAAATTGTTGATCACCTGTGAGTTTCACACATAGCAGTCACACAATGGTGTGAAACACACACACAAACACATGTCCACACACAATCATTATAATGTTTAATGTAAACATTAAGCTAAAGCTTTTGACCTGTCTCTGCATGGACTTCCGCAGTGAGAATATGGACGCTTTCTTTGCTGGTGGATTCCACTGGAAAGGGATCTTGATAGATGTGAGAAAAGGGAGTGGGGCCATCACCATGCTGTAGTTACGAATGCAGCAGTGATAAAAAGTGGCAAGACCTCTCTCTCTATGGGAAAGAGAGGGAGTAGAGTCACCCCTTAGGTGGAGAGGTGTCAGGGAGGAGATCAATGGTATAGTCATATGGGTGGTAAGAAGGTAAAGAGACTTGCTAAATGCCTGGCGGAGATTGTGATACTCAGCGGGAACCTTAAATAACTCAGGGATCTCCTCCTGTGAAACGGATGTAGCAGCAGAACGAAGACCTAAGGAAAGGAACGTTGAACTCCAATCCAGGATGGTCCTCCCTCTACAGTCAGTGTAGAGGTTGTGTAGCCTTAACCATGGGGAAACCCAGAACTATTGGTGCATATGCACTTTTCAAGATGTTCAGTGGTAGTTTTAGCATTGTAACCTGAAAAATGCAGAGTGACTGAAGCAGTACGGAGGGTGACTGGTGAGAGCTTGGGGTCTCCCAAAAGCCTGTACACTGAATGGTTGACTCAATGGTGTGTATGGAATTTTGAGCTGAGACACCATGGATGAGGATATTAGACTTTGATCTGCTCCATAGTCTACTAGGGCATGCGTAGTGTGGAGCTGATTGCTGAGGATCAGGATCACAGGGAAACATGAGCAATGGTCTGGGAATTAAGAAAAATGTGGGACCCGCTGCACCCCCAGCACTATGCGTTTTACTCTGACGCAGTAAAAGCAATTGCTTTTTGATGTTGACATTCCTTAGGCAGAATGTGCGTTTGGTCAACCTGCATAGGTTCTGGGGGAATCTCAGGAGGGTCTGGGGTGTTGATAACCATCACCAGATCAATGAGTGTCTGAAGGCTGAATGGGAGCTCTCTGGCTGCTACAGTGCTTTGAAAAAGTATTCATACTTTTAATACAAATGCACACCACACTTTTCAGATATTTACTTTTAAAAAGTTTTGAAAACCATTCATAATTTTTCTTCCACTTCACAATCATCTGCCATGTTGTGTTGGCCAGGCTTGTCTAGCCCTTTCATGCATAGTGGTCACTACAGTGGACAGCTATTCTGTTATACTGTGGTGGGATAGCGTGTTATGCTAGCATGCCTGGTTTTCTTTTTCTACAGAGCCCTGATGCAGGGTTTCAGGGGGAAGGTTGTGTGTGAGCTGTGGTAGTGATTATGCACACTTACTGGAGGCTTTTCCCATTCTGAGATAACTAAACACAAAACTTCGAATGGAACAAAGACAAACGTAACATATACAACAAAGAAGTCTTTTATTCTCTCTCTCCCTTTTCACTATTCTATTTTCTCTATACCGGAGCCATGCTCCTAGACCTGGTGCGACCTAAATGTCTGCATGGCTATTGCTTTGTGTTGGGGGCCTATATAGAAATGCATCCAGGTTTTATGCATCCCCCTGATTGCCTTCATAGCAGCGTTACCTAGCAACAGCATGTGAGGCTGGCCGTGGGCCTGCCTGACTGGAAAACCGTGGGGCAGTTGTCTGTGGGTTTGTCTGTTGCAATACCCGTGACGTAACATATTCAAAAGCTATTCTCTTTTGTATACAGGGGTTTTGAAATGTATCAGGGCTTAGCGGGGCGTGGTCAAGTCAGTGAAATGGGGCTGACTAAAGACATGGTAATGCATCTCTGTGATGACATACAGGAAAAGAATCACAAGGTGTTTTTTTTTTCTTTTGCTTCATTCCACTAATTCAAGCACTGACTGTAAAAACAGGGTATCTATGCCACTGGAACATGTAGAATCAACAGACTCCAGGGAGCACAACTTGTCACGGGCGTGCGTGGGGGTGAAGGATCCAAGCGCAGAGTGAGCTTTTACTGTTTCTCTGCACGAGCTCTGCAGCGCGAATGCAGAGTAGACCAGGTGTATGTAGAGAGTGAGTGCAGCGCTTAGAGTCAATGAGCTCAGTGGTTGGAATGCGGAAGTGCCGAGCCGGCGCGTGTAGAAAGTGCATACGCTGTTTGCCGGTGATGGCAATCCCGCGAAGCGAGGCAGACGAATCGCGCAGGCTGCTAGATCYGAAACARTAGCTCGTKGTYGATGAACAGGCAGAGGTCAGAAACGTGAAACCGAGAAAGTCCGTGATCAGAGCTCGTGGTCGATAAACAAATCCAAGGGTCAGCAACAGTAAATCCGTATAGACGATAGATCCGTAGCGTGAGATAAAGACGTGGTCGTGAAAACAGAGCGTGGTCGAGATCCGGGAGTTCAAAGCAGAGAGAAACGCTGGAATACTGGGCATGGATAGCACACAATAATCTGGCAGAGAGCTGTTGTCTGAAGGTGTGTTAAATAGAGAGCTGTGATGATCAGAAATTGAGAACAGGTGTGTTTGGAGCGGTGAATGAGGTGGTGACAAGCAAGGAACGAGATGGATCGTGGAGCAGGAGTGTGCAGGTGATCATGATCTTAAATGAGATATGGGCATGACCTAGCGTGCTGTGACAGTACCCCCCCCTCTACGAACGACACCTGGCGTTCTTGAGGGTGCCTCGGGGTGGAGATTGTGAAACTCTGTGATCAGAGAGCGGTCCAAGATGAACCTGGCTGGTACCCAACTTCTTTCCTCGGGTCCATAGCCCTCCCAATCCACCAGGTACTGGAGGCCGCGCCCACGGCGGCGGGACTTAAGGAGTCTGCGGACGGTAAAGGCTTCACCCCCGTCTATAAGTCGAGGTGGAGGAGGAGGGCGTGGGGTTGGTGATAAGGGACACGGGACCAAACGGCGGACATGGGAGACGTGGAACGTGGGGTTAATTCGGCGCATGGATAATGGAAGGGCCAGTCTGACGGAGCATGGATTAATGACACGAGAGATTGTGAATGGGCCAATGAACTTAGGCGAGAGTTTCAGGGATGTAGTCTTGAGTGGTAGGTTACGTGTGGAGAGCATAACTCTTTGTCCAACTCTGTAAACTGGAGCAGCTGAGCGGTGGAGATTGGCCTTGCGCTGAAAAATGGCCACGGAACGTTGTAATTGAGCACGAGCTCGTTGCCATGTCCTTTTACAACGCCGGATGAAGGCTTGAGCTGAAGGGACAGCAGTTTCTTCCTCCTGGGTTGGAAACAGTGGTGGTTGATAGCCGAGGCAACACTGAAAAGGTGACATGCCTGTGGAGGAGGTGGGGAGCGAGTTATGCGCATACTCAATCCAAGGGAGGAAACGACTCCAAGAAGCTGCATCCTGTGAGGTCATGCATCTCAGAGATTTCTCCAATTCTTGATTCATGCGCTCGGTTTGACCATTGCTCTGAGGGTGAAATCCTGATGAGAGGCTGGGGGTGGCGCCAATAAGGCCACAGAAGGCTTTCCAAAATTGTGCAGAGAACTGCGGGCCCCTATCCGAGACTATATCCGATGGGAGGCCGTGGATTCTGAAAACGTGGGAGATAAGGAGTTCAGCCGTTTCCTTGGCAGACGGAAGCTTTGGTAGAGGAATGAAGTGGGCTGACTTGGAAAACCGGTCAACAACTGTTAAAATGCAGGTATTATTGTTGGAAGGTGGCAATCCGGTTATGAAGTCCAGTGAAATGTGAGACCAAGGGCGATGGGGAATGGGAAGGGGTCTTAGGAGTCCCTCAGGTGGACGATTTGTTGTCTTATTCCTGGTGCAGATATCACAAGACGCCACAAAGCTTTTGACATCCTCCTTGATGGTCGGCCACCAGAAGCGTTGATTGAGCATTGAGAGGGTGCGAGTCGCCCCTGGNTCCCGCAGCTGAATCCTATTTAGGAGACGATCCTGGCGCTTGCTGGACTTTCTTGGACGCCCTGAAGCCTTCTTAACATGAATTGAACCTCTTTCCTTGAAGTTCTTGATGATCCTACAAATTGTTGATTTAGGTGCAATCTTAGTAGCCACAATATTCTTGCCTGCGAAGCCAGTTTTATGCAACGCAATGATGGCTGCATGTGTTTTTTTGCAGGTCACCATGGTTAACAATGAAAGAACAATGATTTCAAGCATCACCCTCCTTTTAACATCTCAATTCTGCCATTCTAACCTAATCAGCCTGACATAATGATCGCCTTGTGCTCTTCATCATTCTCACCTGAGTTAACAAGACGATTCCTGAAATGATCTCAGCAGGTTCTTTAATGACAGCAATGAAATGCAGTGGAATGTTTTTTTCGAGATTAAGGTAATTTTCATGGCAAAGGAAGGACTATGCAATTCATCCTATCACTCTTCATAACATTCTGGAGTATATGCAAATTGCTATTATAAAAACGTAAGCAGAAACTTTTCCAATTTCCAATATTCATGTAATTCTCAAAACTTTTGGCCGCAACTGTACAAACAGCACATGGGAAGAGTGGATCTCATGGATCGATGTGTTGCAATGTATCCCCACAGACGCAAAAACAAGCAGTGGTACATCAGAGTGTTCTTTCACTTCTTGGATGTGACTACTGTGAACGCTGGTACCTTTACAGAATGTCTGGGTTGGAAAACAGGGATCTCCTTCATTTCAAGGCATCTGTAGCTTATTCACTAATGGTTCCATCAAGACACCCACACGAGGAAGACCAAGTGGCACTCCACCTCCAGTGAAACGCAAAGCAGTTTCCAGACCACCCCCTGAGATCAGGTTTAACCATGGTAAACACTGGCCTCTTCTTACCGAAGAGAAAAATGTTAAAAGACGTCATGATGCTGCATGCACACGAAATACTAAAATTATAGTAATACATATAGCCGTTTCTTATTTGCATCAAATTTAAGCAAAGTAAATGTATACTTTTCACGGCGTGCGCCTGTGATGGGCATGCGCCCAAATCAAGATCGCTCCTCACTCACTCCGAAGCTCACTAGGTAGGCGGCCTAGGTGCACACTGCAGGTATGCGAATAAGCGGGGCCGTCTAACTAGACACAACTGGTGAGCTATCTGCTAATGAACCCGAGCTTCTCTCCGCGCTATCAAACACAGCGGGGAGTGTTTCTCGGGGTCTGTTGGGGGAAACTGGACTTTAAAAAGCATCTCGCTGTTTACATACAATGTAACTGATTATCTCAACTATTTGTTTTGCCAACTTAATCGGGTTTACAGTGTAGGGTTTTGGGTCATCTTAAATGTTGTGTTCTTTAAATTTGTAGTAGATAATACCGAAATAAATTAAACTAAAT
>QMIH01002164.1:53743-73716 GCA_003987875.1 Clarias batrachus
GAGAGAGAGAGATATCAGTGTTCTAATATATCATAATTTCTCTTCCAGACTGTGTGAGTGTAATCTGACAGAGGAAAGTTGTAGAGTTCTGTCCTCAGTTCTCAGCTCAAACTCCTCCAGTCTGAGAGAACTGAACCTGAGTGACAATAACCTGAAGGATTCAGGAGTGAAGCTGCTCTCTGCTGGACTGGAGAATCCACACTGTACACTGGAGATACTGAGGTACACACACACACACACACACACACACACACACACACACACACACACACACACACATACACACACTCACATACTGGTTTCCATGTCCTATGGGGACCAAGCTTCTGATCATCACCTGTGAGGACCATCCTTTCTAAAGGTTCTAGAGGTACAAAAAAATCAAGTACATTAATCATAGCTTTGTTAGCTCATACACGACTTCAAATAAATATCCAAATAAATTAAGTAATGCTTTGACCATGCTATATGGGGACTTGAAAAAATCTGATGAACATGACCTATGGGGACCTCTTTTATATATTTTGAATAATTCACACAATTCCATCACAATTAATGGGGACCTCATCTGCATGATTCACACAAATTCCTGTGTGATTAGTGGGGACCTTGCAACAATAAATGTATTACTATCATATGACAAGCACCTCAGATTAATGCATATGTAAAAAAAAAAAGAGAGCTTCTTGTTCAGCCCTTAAGCATTTCTCACAATCATTCTTTGCTGGTTCAATACCAGATATGATGAATCGATTCATGTGCCTTTCCACCGCCTGTACCTCTATCTGCTGCCAGGGTATTTTCTTCCTCTGGGTCACTTTACCTTAAAGTAGTCAGAAAAAAAAAACTAAATTAGTCATTGAAATGATCAGGAAGTGTGTATACTGTAATTCTGATCCAATGTTCTGAATCCTATATCAGTACAAATGCCATCAACTAAGTAAAAGTAAAGTAAAATTATTTGCATTTACTTATGTATACAATTGCACTGTCAGTCAAAACCTGATTTGTCTATTCTGCCACTTAGACTGAAATGATCAATGGGGAAAAGGAAAAGATGATTAGGATCCTTTTTCCTTTAAGGCATGCATATTGTGCTGACATCCAGAAACTGTTACATTTGATAACTGTCCTCAGCTCAAAATTTATACATTCATGAAAATAACATTAATAAACAGGTAATTAGAAAGTTGTTCACAAGCAAGGGGTGGGGTTCACCACTTTGTGAAAAACTGTATTCCAACAATTTAAGATCAATGCTTCTAAAAGTAGAATTGCAAGGAATTTGGGGATTTCACCATCTACAATCCATAATATCAAAAGATTCAGAGAGACCTGACAAAAACTCTATATGTAAGGGGCAAGGCTGAAAGCTAACTCAACACTGGTGACTAGGGATGCACCGATACCACATTTTCTAAAGTGCTCGTTAAAAGTCCGATTACACGGTCTGAGAAATGTCTATGTTTGAGCGGCATGTAAGGGGTTAATCACAAGCGCCGAGTGCCCGTCCCCAGACCCCGGATGCAGCTCAGAGCGGGGAGAAATCGAGGCGAAATGAGACGTCAGCCGTGTGGAATTATTTCAAAGTGAATGAAGACGACAAAACAAAGGCGGACTGCAAATTGTGCTCAGCGAAATTGTTAAAAATCATGTTTTTATTAAGTACTTGGTATCGGCGAGTACTGAAATGCAAGTACTCGTACTCGTTTTCCAAAAAAGTGGTATCGGTGCATCCCTACTGGTGACCCTAAGTCTCTCAGGTGGCACTACATTGAAAACCTACATGATTGCAGAATGAATATTACTCGGAAAAACTTAAAAAAAAAAAAAAAACATTGTCGGTAAATGCAGTTCATCATTGCATCTACCTTGCAAAGCAAAAGCCACACATCAGCAACATCTGGAAATGCCACCAAATTCTCTGTGCCCAAGGTCATCAGAGATGGTGTGACATAAAGAGAAAAAGTGTGCTGTGGTCTAATGAGCCCACATTTTAAATCGAATTTGGAAATCATGGACACTGTGGGGAACATCCATCCCCCACAAGGATCATCCAGATACCAGCACAAACGTCAGTATATTTGATAGTATGGGGTGTGTTCATTCCAATTTCATGTGAAGGCACAATTAATGCTGAAAAGATACGTACAGGTTTTGGAGCAACAAACTGTATGTGCCAGCAAGAATACATCTTTTTCAGGGATGCCTCTGACAATGCCAAGCCACATTCTGCATATGTTACAACATCATGGATTCATAGTATGAGTGTGCTGGAACTAAACTGTCCTGTCTGCAGTCCAGACCCATCTCCAGAATGTGTAAAGAGTTCACCTTTGGAGGAAGGCCTCACAGCACTGACCCCTGAAGTTGTGACATGATCTAATGGTGATGGTTTGTATCTCTTGGATGGTGGTGGCAGCATTTCATTCCTTTCAGTAGGAGGAAGTGTCTCCACTATTGATGGTTCTATGGAAAATAATAACCAACAATGCATCAAGACATCAGAAGCCAAACAAGGCAAAGATATAAAATATGTTAATATGGTTGTAAACGCCAACTCAAGTACAAAAGCTTAATATGAATTTAGGGGAGGATATTTAGGGGTGTATAGTTTTTTTTTTCTCATTTGATTTCAGTTTTTGCAGAAATACAGAAAATTCTCAAGAGTTCATAAGCACCACCATAATTAGTGCATAACATATTTCATTTTTTTAAAAAGTTTATTGTATTTTCTATTGGCTCCTGATACTTACTATGAATTACATTAAGTTTAAGTACATACATTATATTTGATTTTTTTCATTGTAATCATTGTAGCCTTCAAGTCACAATCAGTGACTTGAATAGCCTTCAAGTCACAATCAGTAAGTCCATATGCCCACCTAATAAAATGCAATAATAAACTTGTGTGTACTGTCCCCTGTTCACACTGTAAATAGTGCGCTAAGACAGCCAGATAAACATCCCTCCTTTAACCACGACTCTGAAGACATTAGATGTTATTCCACAGGTTTATTGGCTTTAGAAATGGTGAAACTGAAATAAAAACAATCTTATATCAACAATAATGCACATTTTGCTTAGATTTTAAGCTATGTAACTACACCATGTGATTAAAGACAGTTAACATTAAATTCTTATAAATATTATAAATAAGCAATTTTCAGGCTCTATATGCATACATATAAACCAATTAACCAATAAAAATGCAATACATATGGATGATGCCACAGTACTGGTAAGATGTCTACAGATAGCTGGAGATTGCAATAGAAGCTGCCATGCGGTCATCTACTCTGTATAAGCCTACTTCCTGTGACATCATTACAAAGAAAAATAACTAGAACAAACACTAGGGGGTGCTAAATACACAAATAAATATTACTATACAATATTGCAATTGTAACAGCACACTCCCCGTCTGGCATCTCTAAACGCCACTACCAACAGTTACTCATTATCCACCTTGGGTGAGAGTAATAGAACTATTTCCAAAACTGGTTGTAAGAACAGTTTAGTCTCATTCTTCTTAGAGACTTTGACCTCAACTTGCCGGACATGACCATCTTTACTAGGGAAGACCTGCATTACAATGCCTAAAGGCCATTCATTTCTTTTCTGTTGCTCATCTTTGAGAAGCACAATGTCCCTTGGTTCCAGGTTTGGTTGGGGTAACTGCCATTTCCTCCTGGGCTGCAGTGTAGAGAGAAACTGTTTTCTCCATTTGAACCAGAATGTTTCAGCAAGGTGCTGTACCTGCCGCCACTGATGCTTGAACAAGTTCTTTTYTGTATGGTCGAGAGATGGAGCAGARAGAYGAGWTGTCTTCTGTGTGAGAATAGTGGCTGGGGTAAGGATGAATGAATCAGTTGGATCGGTAGACACTGGAACAAGTGGTCTGCTGTTGATGATAGCTGCCACTTCAGACATAAGAGTTGAAAGCACCTCATGTGTCAACTTGCTTGTTCCCAATTGAGAGAGCATTGAATCAAGGATCCTCTTTGCCATTCCGATCATCCTCTCCCAGGCTCCACCCATGTGTGGAGCATGAGGTGGGTTGAAAGTCCAAGAACAACCATGATTAGTTAGAAAGCGATCAATGGATGCCTGGTCTAGGTTAGAGGGACACTTGAGCTCCCAACAAGCACTAATAAAATTGGTTCCTCTGTCAGATCTAAGGTGCTTAACGGGACCTTGAATGGCGAGAAAGCGTCTGAATGCATTTATGAAACTTGATGTATCCAGAGATTCTATGACCTATATGTGGACTGTTCTCACAGCATCGAGTCCAACGTTTGTGAAAGGAGGTTCCATAGACAGTCGGTCAGATGGGAGACTTGACATTTTCTGAGTTTGAAGAACTCAGAAATTTGCGACAAGTAACACAGTGATGAATGATGCTACTCACAAGTCTTTTATCCCCAATTATCCAATTATCCCAATTATCCAGAGGCCTGCAGTGCGGACAGTTCCTTCAGTGAACAACCGACCCTGGTGTTGACATTGCTGGTGGAAGTGCCTAACCAGTAGTGTTGCAACATGGTGTTTCCCTGGAATGATGAGAGGATTCTTCTCATTTTCATCCGTCTGGTAAAAGGTTTTTCATTATCAACCTTAAAGATAAATGAGTCGGTATTTAAATCCCAATTAATGCCAAGGCTGCGCTGGAGTGGTGCAGTGCCAAAACCTAACTCCAAATCTTTCAGGTCACTTGCCTGGTCATGAGGTGAGAATGCTGCCATGACGTCTTTCCTGTTAGAAGCAATCTTATGCAGTCTCAAGTTGGAATCTCGACAGAATATCCTGTGTTCTCTTTAGCAGGTTAATTGCCTCACTAACTGTGACAAAGGACTTTAGGCCATAATCAACGTAGAAGTTACGTTTCACAAACTGTTCAACTTCTGGGTCATAATCCAGTTCACTTTCCTGGACAGACTGCCTGAGACAGTAAATTGCCACTGCTGGMGAGGGACTGTTCCCAAACACATGCACCCTCATGCGGTACTCAGTCATTTCTTGGGCAGGATCATTATTTTTGAACCAGAAAAAACGTAGGAAGTTACGGTCCTCTTACTTCACAAGAAAACAGTGGAACATTTGCTGTATATCTGCTGTAACAGCAACAGCTTCTTTGCGAAATTTTAGTAGCACCCCAAGAAGTGTGTTATTTAAATCACGTCCTGTCAGCAGAACATCGTTGAGGGACATTCCATTGTGTTTAGCACTAGAGTCAAACACCACTCTGATGTTTCCTGGTTTCTTGAGATGGTAGACACCGAAGATGATCAAGTACCATTGTTCCTCATTTTCCTTGAGAGGAGGTGCAATTTCTGCATGTTTGTTCTCAAATATCTTTTCCATAAATAAAAATAAGTGTTGTTTCAACTCTGCGCCTAAGAACAGTGAATCTGTTCAGTGCTTGGGCTCGGTTGTCTGGAAGTCTCTGACGTGGAACTCTAAATGGTAAGGGTGCTACCCAGCTATTACAATCATCTTTCTGGATGTTATTTTTCATTATGCTTATGAAGTTTAGGTCTTCAATAAATGGAGCCACACAGTCGTCACTGCCTGTTAAAAAATGTAAAAAAATGAAAGACAGAGCAACCAAGATGTTTACCTTTGCAGTTGCAGCTAAAGGTTTGTAGTTTCACTGAAAGCTGTTCAAAGGGGTGGCTATATCTCTCCCTTACACAGAAAGTGTTGGGGCATGTTTCAAAGATAGTTGGACGTCCTTGCTGGGAAGCTCGTGTATAGAGTGTATGGACATTCCAAATCCAGCTTTTGGGCATAAGGCAAAACTGAAGGTCCGTTAAGCTGTTTGCGGACTTTGTGGAGTCGGAGTATGTCTCGACCTAGCAGAAGCATAATGGGAGCCTTAGGGTCGAGTTTTGGAACCAGATGCTTTAAGTGAGTGTGGTGGTAAGCTATGTTAGGCGTTGGAATTTCTGTCCTGTTGTTGGGAATTTCATTACATTCCAGAAGACTTGGAAGCTGACACGTTATCTTACCATCTATTGATTCAATATGGAAATTACAAGCTACTCTGCCAGTATTCTCTGTTACTCCTGAGCAGGTTGTCAGGTTCTCTGCCAGGCATGACGTCACCGAATAAGGTGCACCTGCAGGTTATAAATAGAAGTAAACCAGAAACATCCTCAGATCTTTTTGTCTTCAGGACCGCTTTGTGTTTGCGTGTGCATGTGCAAGCCATAACAAAAGCAAAAAAAAAAGGAAATAACAGCATTAACTCACCGATATGGCGGAGTTGCTTAAGAGATGCGTGCCTTCGTGCAATATATCTCTTTTGGAGGGCGATCTCCATGAATTTTGTCGAGTGCTTGGGGGAAGAACACGCTCGCCTCGGGCTTCAGGGAGACTGTGAGTACTGTGATCTTCTCCCTATTAAGGTGCTTCGCGCGCGGCTTCCTTTCTTTAAAGGGAAACCGTGAGCCGCGGTACATTCCTGGGGCTCGCGTGCTGATCTGGCAGACGCGCATGTGACGGAATTTCCCCTTTCTCTCACGCTCTCTCCGGATCAGGACGTTTTAGCTTCCGCTTTGCAAGCGCGCTCCGCCGCTTCTTGTGAAGGAGCGGAAGAATACTCCTCTCTCGCTTCCATGGAAGTAGCCTCCTCACAACGCTTTTCCAGTGCCCACTGAGCTTATGAGGAATTATTAGAGGTTATAACGCTTGCGGTCGAGCGATTGCATATCGACAGGCCGCAGAAGCGAGATTCCCCCAAGCGCTCGAGATTAGACGGTTTCTGTCGAGTGGCCGGGGGGGGGGCTCAAAGTCTCTCTCTTCCCTTCCTTGGTGATCTCCATGACGAATTAACTCTTTCATGGAGCAAGCTGTATTTATCGCGTGTTTTTGTGCCATCGACTTCGACTTATTCGAATATCATTGATGCGAAAGCACGCGGTTATATGATGAGGCCCCAGATAGAAGAGATGCTTGTGGGCTATCTCTCTCCTGGGACATCATCCTCCCTGAAAAAGCCTACTCTCCCCTCCAAGCCGTGTAGATTGACATCTGCTTTGGTGGGGAAAGCTTTTCAGGCAGCAGGTCAGGCTGGTGCTTCACTGCACACCATTGCGGTTTTGCAGGCCTACCAGGCTGACCTGCTGAAGGACCTGAGCACCGACGGGGTTATTGATGACAGGGCGTTTACAGAGCTGCGCCGAGCCACAGACCTGTCTCTCCGTACAACCAAGCGGACGGCCCGTGCTGTGGGCCGTTCTATGACTGCCATGGTATCCACGGAGAGGCATCTGTGGCTGAATCTCAGGGGCATCAAGGATAAGGATCGTGCTGTCCTCCGTGATGCCCCCGTCTCGCCTTTTGGCCTCTTTGGCGACGCTGTTAATTCTGTCGCCACTAGGTTTCGGGAGGCGAAGCTATATGAACAGGCCTTTAGGAGGTTCCTCCTCCGCCGTACTGAAGAACCGGGACCGGGTGGCCGAGCTGGCCAGGTCTGGCCCCTATCAGGCGTGAGGTAAAGACTCGTAAAGACTGGGGTTGGGGCTCTCCACTCTTCTTAATCTGCCGCAAAAAGACTGGACGTGAGGAGCTTGCTCTCTTCAAAGAGGAAGCCCTGAGGCTCATGCGCCCGGGGCCATGGGGGTGTCTCCCCCCAGGGAGGGGTGCCTGGATTTTCGTCACAAAACAGGGCCTCCTCCCTGGCAGTCCCAGGAGGTCGGTGTTCAATCCCCGCCACCACTGGTGTTTCGAGGAGCGCCGGTCTCCAACGAAAAGTTGGGTGTTCGGGCATCTCCTGCCACACTTCAGGATATACAACACCTAACATCCAGCCAATAAGTCAAAGCTGGTGCCCCTTTCAGAGAAGCTGGCAGCGTGGAAAATACTGCCAGGCGTATCTCCTTGGGTACAAAGGACTGTAGCCACAGGCTACAGGATTCAGTTTGCACATCGTCCTCCGCATTTCAACGGTGTGGTCTCCACTTCCGTGAAACCGGACCGAGCACATCTGCTGGCTCAGGAGCTACAGACTCTGCTGGGCAAAGGGGCCATAGAACATGTTCCCCTCCCAGACAGAGAGTCGGGCTACTACAGTCAATACTTTTTGGTGCCCAAGAGAGATGGGGGGTTGCGTCCGATCTTGGATATTCGCGGCTTGAACCGCTATCTCAGGAAATCTAGATTCAAAATGTTGACTGTCAAAATAATTGTTTCTCAAATCCAACCAGAGGATTGGTTTGTGACAATCAATCTCAAGGATGCATATTTCCATATAGAAATATTGCCACAGCACAGGAAGTTCCTGAGGTTTGCTTTTGGGAGCGGAGCTTACCAGTATCTGGTCCTTCCATTTGGCCCCGCACATATACAAAATGCAGGGATGCAGCTCTGGCTCCAGGGCATCCGTATTTTGAATTACATAGACGACTGGCTGATTCTGGCCCAGTCTCAGGAGCTAGCGCTTCGACATCGGGATGTCGTCCTAGCCCATCTTCATTCTTTAGGATTGAGACTCAACGCCACAAAAAGGGTTCTCCTTCCTGTTCAGAGGCCAACATATTTGGGTGTCACATGGGATTCGGTCACAATGCAGGCACAGCTGTCTCCTGCTTGTGTCGAATCCATTCTCAACACCCTGAAGGAAATCAAGCTAGGCCAGAAGGTCACTTTCAGAAATCTTTAGGCCTCATGGCAGCTGTGTTCACGGTGATAACTTTGGGCTTTCTGCACATGAGAGCGTTTCAGCTGTGGCTAAGAGCCAGGGGGTTTCATTCAAGGGCCAACCGCCAGAGGCTAATAAGGGTTATGGGCCAGGGGCTTCGTGCCCTGTCTATGTGGTTCAGACCCTGGTTTCTGACTTTTGGTCCCACTTTAGGTCCGTCTTGTCGTCGCAAGATGGTAACGACAGACACTTCCCTCACGGGCTGAGGTGCGGTCTTGGATGGCCGTCYAGCACAAGGGAGCTGGAGAGGTCATCTTCTTGCGTGGCACATCAATTGCCTCAAAATGATGGCTCTGTTTCTGGCCCTGAAACACTTCCTCCAGCAGTTGAGAGGCTACCATGTCCTAGTGCGGGTGGACARCACTGCGGTAGTCTCGTACATAAATCACCAGGGTGGACTGCGCTYGCGCCGCTTGAACAAGCTAGCGCATCAGGTTCTGCTTTGGGCACAGGACAAGTTCCTGTCCCTCAGGGCGATTTACATTCCAGGGCATATGAATGTAGGAGCAGACTTGCTATCCAGACGAGCTGTAAAGCATGGGTAATGGAAACCCTGAAGTAGTGAGTCAAATCTGGGAAAGATTTTACGTAGCAGAGGTGGACCTCTTTGCCTCACAAGAGGCAGCACAATGTCCCCTTTACTACTCTCTGATTCCTCCAGCTCCCCTGGGTCCAGATTACGCCTTTATGCGTTTCCACCCATAGTTCTGCTCCCAGGAGTTCTGGCGAGGGTCCGTCAACAGGGTTTGCACCTCTTATTGATAGCACCCCATTGGCCGACCAGAGTGTGGTTCTTGGATCTAATATCTCTCCTCGACGGCTCACCCTGTTTGATTCCAGTGAGGAGGGATCTTCTGTCTCAGGTGCAGGGGACAATACTGTATCCCCGGCCTGAGCTCTGGAACCTTCACGTTTGGCCCCTGAACGGGACCAACTAAGACATGCTGGTCTTTCAGCCAGCGTAATCGAAACCATTTTAAGTGCCAGGGCTCCCTCCACTAGAAGAACTTATGCCCTCAAAAGGAGTGTATTTGAAAATTGGTGCATGGCAAGACATGTAGACTCAGTTCACTGCCAGATTGTTTCAGTGCTGGAGTTTCTGCAAGAAAAGTTGTCTTCGGGCTTATGCCCTAGTACTCTCAGAACGTACGTAGCCGCTATTTCGGTTTGTCACGCTCTGACCAATGGGGTTTCTGTGGGGAAGCACCATTTAGTTGCCCGTTCTATTCGTGGAGCTAAACGGTTGAAGCCGCCCACTAGAGCGACAGTCCCTTCATGGGACTTAGCTATCGTACTCGAAGGCCTGGCTGACACCCCTTTCGAACCACTAGAGTCAGCGCCTGTCAGGCTTCTGTCTCTTAAGATGGTTTTTCTTATGGCTATTACTTCTTTGAAGAGGATTGGGGATCTGCAGGCTCTGTCAGTCTCCCCATCCTGCCTAGACTTTGCCCCTGGGCTAGTCAAAGCTATTCTGCATCCTCACCCGAACTATCTTCCCAAGGTTCCATTCTCGACCATGCACCCAGTTGTTCTCGAAGCCTTCTGTCCTCTGCCTTTCACAGCTCTGGAGCAGGAAAGATTTCACTTACTGTGTCCAGTATGGGCTTTTCGGATTTACGTCCACCACACTAGCCAGTGGCGTAAGTCAGAGCAGCTCTTTATTTGCCATGGGGGTCGCAACCGGGGGGTGGCTGCCACTAGACAGACTCTGTCACACTGTGAGAGATGCTATTGCCCTAGCCTATGAGGCGCGTGGTCACACTTCGCCTCTCGGAATCAGGGCTCGTTTATTGCCTCATCAATTGCCTTGGCAAGAGGCGTCCCCCTGCAGCAGGTGTGTGATGCGCCAGGCTGGTCCTCTCAACACACGTTTGTTAGATTTTATAGTCTGGATGTCAATGCTACTCTGGGTTCGCGGATCCTTGAGTCAGCATCCCAGAGTTAGTTCTGAGACCTCCTCGGCTTTGTGCGCACACGCTACACAACCTGGAGGTCCAGACACTTGCAGTGCGGTGGCGTTGGTATTCTCATTGCCATAGCGTTTTCACGCAGCATYGAGTGTAGCTTTTGAAAGGGAACGTCTCGGATTACTTGGCTGTAACCCTGTTCCCTGATAAAGTGGGAACGAGATGCTGCGTTCCGATGCCGCGCTGCTGGCGTGCCTGGACGTCCTTCAGACAAAATTGACCTAAGGATGTTTCTGGTTCACTCCTATTTATAACCTGCAGGTGCACCTTATTCGGTGACGTCATGCCTGGCAGAGGTTATAAGCCGAGGTATTCGGTGGTTTTGACATGCACAGGCTTCACAACCGGAGAACAAAGAGATGTTCCCATAGCGTTTTCACGCAGCATTTCGTTCCCGCTTTATCAGGGAACAGGGTTACAGCCAAGTAACCCGAGATGATCCGTTGCTCTGCTCATCTAAGATGGCATACTCACGTATGCCTTTATCTTTATAGCCAGCATGGTAAACCTTTGCCAAGCATATCTTTGAACAATGTCTGTCAGTGAGGTTACCTTCGCATATGTCTGTACATTCAGCAGTTACCTCTGCTAATCCCTCCAGAGCTGATGTTGGCTCCTGCTCCCCGCCATGCTCTGATGAGGAACTGACATGCATGGTCCAATGTGCAGGTCCAGGATGAAGAGCTGAAGGGTGTTTGCCATTCACACTCTGTGCACTTGATATCTGACTTACACTCTCTGGCAGTGTGAGTGGAAGAAACGCAACATCTATAACAGATCCTGTGATCTCTGAAGAAAGCTTTTCGTTGTTCTAGTGACTTTCCTCGACAAGCATGACATTTGGCAAGTGAGTGAGTTTTCCGGTGTATTGGGCACCTCCTTCCTGGTTCCTCTTCTTTTGTTATGTTGTGACTAAATGAAGTTGAAGTAGAAACATCCATTTTGTGGACCATAATCTCTCTTTGTCTGTTTTGTCTCCATGTGGGTTTGTCTGTTTTGACGCTAGTGTCCGCTTGTGCTGACAGGTTAAAGCTCGGATCATTCCTGTTCTTAGATTGGTTGCTAATAAATTCCACAAAGACTGAGAAGGGAGGGAACGCTGATTGGTACCGCTCCTTATAGCTGGAACCATGAGAGAGCCATTTCTCCTGCAAAGCATAGGGCAGTTTCATCACAATGGGATTGACACCCCTAGCTGTATCAAGATAAGAAAGACCTGGGAGGTCACCATCTTCCTTGGCTATGTTTAGTTCCATCAAAAGGTCACTCAGTTCTCCTAGTTTTATGTAATCTTTGTTGGTAATTTTTGGAAAATTGTCAAGCTTGGTAAAGAGAGCCTTTTTTAGGCCTCTGGTGAGCCGTAACACTCATCTAATCTGGCCCAAATCATCCTGCGTCCCATTTCAGGGTTGTTGATATTTACTGTTCTAATTCGTTTAGCATGCTCAACTGACTCATTTCTGAGCCACTTTACAAGGTGATCAATTTCTTTGCTGCATAACAGGCCTAAGCCTCTAACTGCATTTTCAATGGAGTGCCGCCAAGCCCTGTAGCTTTCTGGTCTGTCATTAAATCTCTGACCTGTGGCAACCAGTTCACAGCGGGCGAGGAATCTTACAAAGTCTGACATACTGGAGTTATAATCATTGGCACATGGTGCAGCATGACTGTGAGGAAGCTGTAGAACTGCATTGTTACTATGCTGGGCATCATAGTGTTGCCTAATAAAGGTCTGAGACAGCTTGTCTTTCACATCAGAAGCAAGAAAGGGCTTATGTCTAGGTAGAGGTGCGGCAGGGCAGTTAAATGCGTTTGTATTTAGAGCAGGTGGGCCCTCTTCTGTGCTGAGGTAAGCATTGTGTACAGAACAGGGTGGTGCTAGTCCTGTGTTTACCTGCCTGACCTCGTGTGCAGGGAGGGATCTTGCCTCCAAAGCTGAATTAGCATCTCCCTTCTCCATTGATTGCTCCTCTACATAGTCCCTGGTATGTTGAGCTGCATTCAGAGGGGCTGTGTCAAACTGGAGTTTACAGCTATGCCTCTCACTAGTCACATCAGTTGCTGTCTCTAAAGCATCAGCTTCTGCTACAGCTGCGGTGGATTCTTTTTCTAGATTGAGTTTCTCCATTGAGGCCTCCAATTGGCCTTTTTCTATTTTCATCTCCTTTTCAGCAAATGCAAGACGTGTTTTAGCAGCTTCAGCTTTGGCCCTAGCAATTGCAGCAGCAGTATCAGTGCATGAGCCACTTTGACATGTGCGGGAAGGTTTAGACCTTGTCTTGTATGAAGCTGAATCCATAATGTCAACTCTGATAGATGATACATATTCGTTATATTGCAGTGGTTCAAGAATTTTGTGTGATATCTATGTTACCTCCTTTATGCTGCGTTATCTCACTACCAAAGTGCCCAAAAGCTGTAATATTTCGTTAATTAACTGATCAGTAAATTGGCAAAAATCTATCTGAAACTATTTTGATAATGAATTTTTTGATAATGTATAACTTATTTGTACATAACTATTCCCACTTTCTTCACTACCCTTATCTGTAGATAATCAGCTTTTATTGCACTTGCTGCTCTTTGCACTTCTGATTAGATGCAAACTGTATCTCGTTATCCTATATTTAAACATGTGTAATGACAAAGTTGAATCAGATCAAACTAGTCAAGTCATTTCAATTTTTCAGGTTTGGTAAGTGTAATAATTTGCTTATTTTTAGTGTTTACATTATAATAAACTGCTCAGTTCACAATCCTTGTTCAGTACACTAGTTTTTTTTTTGCCACTTAATTGAAAACTTACAATGATACTTTTAGTTCGTCTCAGTCTTGGTACAAAAAGTTTATTTTCATTTTGCAACTCTGTCACAATCTGTAAATAAAAACAACAGCAGAAACAGCATTTTACTTGTAATACTTGCATTTACAGAGTTTCTAAGTATAACTTTTCAGCATAAAGAATGTGAAAGAATTAAATGCAACAAAACAGAAATTGACATTATTATTAGTGGAAAAATAATAAAAAAAAACATTTCTGGAAAAGTTAGTAAAAGGTTTTCTAAAATACAAAAATGTGTTTTCCTGCCTAGTACACCTGCCAGCGTTCAAGGTGTGTTGTGGGGACGTCGTGAGTGAACAGAATACAGGCCTAATTAAGCAAGAAAAAAATCCCAGTAAAGATTAAAATCTACCTCAAATATCCCTTGAAGACTAACCTTCTAGGTGCATTACATTAAACTGTTTGGCGTACTAATTCACACTACTCCTGCCTAGTCCAGCTATCAGCGTTCACACACCATGAATAAAAAGGCTTTGTGAGGACTTTGTGAGTGTACAGAATACAGTACTTACAAAGCAATAATAAAATTCCCAGTGAAGGTTAAAATCTGCCTTTAAAAGTACAGAAACATGAAAAGAGAGACTGTAAAATTAAATCTGAAGTGATTAACATGAATGTACCTGTTGAGGAGTGTTGTTTGGACCAGTAGCATCATCTATCTGAGTCTTTGCCAGGAGGGAAGGCTGGGAGTCATCCTCCGCCATGGCATTAGCTGCAATGCTGGTTGTCTAAAAAAACACATTATAATGACAGTATTTCAGTTTCTGAAAACATAAGAAACAAATACTCAATGCTATGCAGTATTTACATCAGACTAAGATAGCCTGGATCCTTGGTCAGAAAAAATCTCCAAGACGAGATGCAAGCCAATATACCATTTTTCTTATGTCAGAGAAAAAAATATTCAAATTCATAGTATAAAATTTTCATGCCTAGTCCAGCTGCCAGCGTTCACACACCTTGACTAAAACCTGCTTTGTGAGGACATTTCACACACACTGCTATTGTTCTTTGTGGGGACCACTTTCCGACATAACACGGGTTTCACCATTTAGGGAAAAAAAGTGTAATTTTTTAAAAATAAAAACGTTTGAAATAATTTGAATTACTATTAATTATATAATGGATTAGGGGAAAATCATGACTAATTGGCTGCTGACTTTTTACTGTTTGGCACATGTTGACCATTTAATTAGCGTTTTAAAACTTTTATGTGGTTGTTAATATAGCAGTCATTTTTGCACACCTACAATTTATCTTGAAAATCAATATGAATACCTATTTATGAATGAATAAAACAAAAATTGTAGCCATATGGTCTTACCTCTTAGTTTAAAGCTATTGCACATGGGCAGATTACCTAGAATCCTTTTAATAGGTAGGCAGTACCGTAATTTGCAAAATATAGACTCGCAGAGTGTGTGTGGTGGTCGGCCAAGCCCCACCTCTAAAAAGTTCCGGCTCCAGACTAAAGGGGGCAGCATGGAGAATCCGTGTGAAGTACACGACCAGTCCAGCACATCAATTATGGGCCAAAGCTAAAACTTTGTGAGGCGCCTATGTACAGCCTCCTCAACACGTTCGGTCCCCATAACATTACTGTTTAAACAGATCGATGTCCCCATAATGTGATGAATACCAACTCACACACACACACACACACACACACACCATGGCCACAGCTTTGGTGGGACCAAGTCATTTTGAATATTAGGCACCAATATATATTAAAATTACAGGCTTGACATATGCACACACACACACACACACATGTATAATAATAATAATAATAATAATAATAAAGTGAGTGATCTGATTTTCAGAGATGTAAAGGAAATGTTCTGTATATAAAGGTTTTGTGTAGTTCATGTTTTCAGTGCTGAAATGCTGAGTGTGTTAAGTGTGAGAAGGTTTTCTTTCTTGCAGGCTGAGTTACTGCAGGATTACCGGTGAAGGTTTTGCTGCTCTGGCTTCAGCTCTGAGGTCAAACTCCTCATCACACCTGAGAGAGCTGGAGCTGTTCTGTAATAATCCAGGAGAATCAGGAGTGAAGCTGCTCTCTGATCTACTGAAGGATCCACACTGTAAACTGGAGACACTACAGTGACTTACTGATACACACAAAATAAACTGTATATTAGAATTTCACTTTGGCCGGAGTTTTCCAAATGCTCCGTTTTCAACTGTGTTTGCGTGTGGGCGAAAAGGGAAAACTGCAGAGAAAAATCTCAGTTTTTAAAAATACCCCGCTACGTGTGGACATGGCCCTAGTTGTGTACTGTTGTTGTTCTTGTTGGTCTTTCGGCCAGTCCCAGCAAGGTGTCGCCACAGTGGACACAGGGTCCGGACAAATAGTACAAGCTTGGCACAGGTTTTTACGCTGGATGCCCTTCCTGACCAACCCTCCCATTTTACCCAGGTTTGGCACCGTTGTTGTGTTGAAGTTGGTTCCCCCATCGGGATGCGTTTTCTTAGCCCCACCCTCGTCAAAACGGTGCAGAGAGCGAGCATTTAGGAGAAGACTCACCCGCGAGGGGGGATGCGCGCGACACTGAGATTCTACGGAGCTCGGTAAAGACCAAAAATAACGTTGTTAGCGTTTTTTAATCCATGAAATAGAAAAGATGGCGAATTTTGAAAACAAAACTCATCATAAGTTGTATTTTTTTAAATCACCGGTATAACGTACTCATGATTTATTTATGCTATTTTAAATATATTTTTTGTTTTATTTTTAAATATATTTGATAATAAAGGTACCACTACCAGTGCTGATTCTTTTAACATGCAGTTTGGGTTTATTCAGATAGATGTGACCTAGTGATATTGGAGAGTTTAGCATCGTGAACAGACTGAGTGAGTTGGCTAACTCCCTACACATGCTTTGGTGGAGTCTTGCTAATCTGGAGATATTTGAGTCCTTATTGAGACATTAAACGTATTAAAAAAGGAAAGCCAATTGAGTTATTTTATATAAAAATTTTGTATTTGTTTAATTTGTTTTATTGTTTAATTAAAATTGACTATATATATTTTTTCCTAAACAAGATTAGTGACTATTATTGTTTATTCATAGCAAATACTGTTGTCACTTTGAAGTGTAAGTGCACATATTTGTTTTATTCTGTTCTAATAGTATTGTTATTTAGGATAAGAGTTACAGATGTGTGCAGACCAGTTTTCTAGTTTCGCCGTCGCACCTCACGGCAACGGTATGCAGTTGCTGGCTTTGACCACTGAGTGGCGCTATATAACTATAGACCGACGCATCAAACCCTATTTCATTCTCTCAAGGATTAATAAGCTGCACGTAGTAGTGAATAAAATCAAGTGTAACATTGTACTTAAATGAATTCATAATCACAGTACTAAAATTACAGTACAAATGTAGAATTAAATTTTATTAGTATCGAATTTAAGCAAAGTAAATGTTAACACAGTGAGCCTTTAGATTTTATCATATGTAATTAAAAAGCCTATGCGTGTACACTGTAAACCCTAATGCTCAAAGTAATTAAACACATTGAGTACTGTTTACCTAAATAATTGTTTGGGCACGTAAGTAACAATAACTTAAGTAAAATTTCCACCAGTGTAATCTCTATAGAGCTCTCGTGGTGCAGTGGTTAAGTGTCTTGCCTTCCATGCGGAAAACCCCTGGTTCAATTCCCGCGCAGCATTGCAATATATGTTTTTTTATTTGTTCAACAAACTCAAAAATTTATGTTTCCAATTTTAAATAAATAGAACTATCATTAATTTTTTGAAAAAATGTAACTGATTACCTCAAATATTTGGCGTTTTGCCAACTTAATYGGGTTTACAGTGTAGGGTTTTGGGTCATCTTGGGTCATTTTTTATGACTTAATTATTTAAAAAAAACCCGAGATGACGGAAAATGTCACTTTGCGCCACCTGGCGGTCATTTCACGAATTGCCTTAAAATGCAACTGATTTATTTTGGCTGCTGTCGTTTTGTTGCGGCGGTGAGTGCGACGGTAATAGACATTCTCCCCTTCACACATCTGTATATAATGTTATAGTGACCCAAGTCTTATAATATTGAAGTAATAGAATAATGTGAATTATCATAAAAGTAGATTACAATTAAAGGACTCAGAGTCGCTTTCTACATACGGCTACACACTGATGCTCTTCTCTGACTTGCAGTATTATAAATCGTAAACTCTCCAGGACTGGTGTATGACGAGTCTCAGCTCAGACGTCTTTTCCAGGATAAAGCAGTTTTGGTGAAGCATTAAAACTCATCCCACATGTCCGGCAGTTTGGGTAATTAATCATTCATATTCAGATGTAGAAGCTCCAAAACAATAACCCTGACTGATCACATCCTTTATCCTCCTCTCAGATACAAGTGACTTCAGGCTTTTATAACATATTTTACACTCCATCAAATCCTTCAGCGTCTACACACAACACAGAGATATCATCACCTCATCACACTGATTACACAAATACACATCCATATGTTGGAGCTGTTTATAGATTATTTTACCTCCTTATTTTTATCTCTTTATTCAGAGTGTTTCTGCTCAACATGGCTTCGTTCAGTTTATTGTAACATGATTTGGAAATATTTTTCTCACAGTATATTAAGTCACAGTCATAATCTAATCATTTTATTGTATTTTTGTTAATCTGATTTTTAAAAAAACTTTAAAAATAAAATCAGAATTTATTATATTATTTGTCATGGTGTGTCATTTTCTTTTGTACAGAATTGTATCATGTGCTGTCTGTGTTTTCTCTTTGTTGCCCGGTTGTGAAGCCTGTGCATGTCAAAACCGCCGAATACCTTCGGCTTATAACCTCTGCCAGGCATGACGTCACCGAATAAGGTGCACCTGCAGGTTATAAATAGGAGTGAACCGGAAACATCCTCTGATCTTTTCGTCTTCAGGACCGCTTTGTGTTTGTGTGTGCATGTGCAAGCCATAACGAAAGCGAAAATAAAAAGGAAATAACAGCATTAACTCACCGATATGGTGGAGTTGCTTAAGAGATGCGTGCCTCCGTGCGATATATCTCTTTCGGAGGGCGATCTTCACAAATTTTGTCTCGAGCGCTTGGGGGAAGAACACGCTCGCCTCAGGCTTCAGGGAGACTGTGAGTACTGTGATCTTCTCCCTATTAAGGTGCTTCGGGCACGGCTCGCTTTGTTTAAAGAGGAGCCACGGCGCATTCCTGGGGCTCGCATGCTGATCTGGCAGACGCGCACGAGATGGAATTTCCGATTTCTCTCTCGCTCTCTCTGGATCAGGAAGTTTTAGCTTCCGCTTCGCAAGCGCGCAGAAGGAGAGCGTGACCAGCCGCGCACCCCCTCGTAAAGACTGGGGTGCGGCTCGCCGCTCTTCTCAAAAATCTGCTTCAAAAAGACTGGATCTGAGGAGCTTCCTCTCTTCAAAGAAGAAGCCCTGAGGTTCGTGCGCCTGGGGCCATGGGGGTGTCTCCCCCTAGGGAGGGGGGCCTGGATTTTTATCACAAAACAGGGCCTCCTCCCTGGCACTCCCGGGAGGCCGGTGTTCAAGACTCTGCTGGGCAAAGGGGCCATAGAACATGTTCCTCTCCCAGACAGAGAGTCGGGCTACTACAGTCGATACTTTTTGGTGCCCAAGAGAGGGGGGGTTGCGTCCAAGCTTGGATCTTTGTGTCTTGAATTGCTATCTCAGGAAATCCAGATTCAAAATTTTGACTGTCAAAATGATTGTTGCTCAAATCCAACTAGAGGATTGGTTTGTGACAATCGATCTCAAGGACGCATATTTCCATATAGAAATATTGCCACAGCACAGGAAGTTCCTAAGGTTCGCTTTTGGAGGTGAAGCTTACCAGTATCAGGTCCTTCCATTTCGCCTAGCTCTGTCACCCTGCACATATACAAAATGCAGGCTCCTTTACGACTCCAAGACATCCGTATTTTGAATTACATAGACGACTGGCTGATTCTGGCCCAGTCTCAGGAGCTAGTGCTTCGACATCGGGATGTCGTCCTAGCCCATCTTCATTCCTTAGGATTGAGACTCAACGCCACAAAAAGGGTTCTCCTTCCTGTTTAGAGGACAACATATTTGGGTGTCACATGGGATTCGGTCAAAATGCGGGCACAGCTGTCTCCTGCTCGTGTCGAATCCATTCTCAACACACTAAAGGAAATCAAGCTAGGCTAGAAGGTCACTGTTCATCACTTTCAGAAATCTTTAGGCCTCATGGCAGCTGCGTCCACGATGATACCTTTGGGCCTTCTGCACATGAAAGAGCCAGAGGGTTTCATTCAAGGGCCAACCCCCAGAGGCTAATAAGGGTTACGTGCCGTGGGCTTCGTACCCTTTCTATGTGGTTCAGACCCCGGTTTCTGACTTTGGGTCCCACTCTAGGTCCGTCTTGTCGTCGCAAGTTGCTAACGACAGACACTTCCCTCACGGGCTGGGGTGCGGTCTTG